>OZ038458.1:1902971-1937044 GCA_964036195.1 Sphaerolaimus hirsutus
GATTTCAGGGGGGGGGGTCATAGGGGATTTTGGGGTTAGCATTTGGGGGGGGGGGTTAACCTGCCGGCGCGTGCTAATAACTCGGGAACCGCTTGGCGAAAAATGTTGAAATTTGGATATGATATAGTTCTAGGTTGGGGCTACGCACAATTTTGACGATTTTTTTCTACGACCCCCCATACCGGAGATAGGGGGGGGGTCTATAAAAACACTGTCATTTGCGTTTTTTTGGGTGTCGCCGAGAACATGCAAACTTTGAACATCAATAGCTCGGTCATTTGTGAACCGATTTTAGTCATTAAAATGTTAAAATGATCACAAATGTTCGGAGAGTTCATTTCTGAGGTCAAATCGGAGATACACATTTGTTTATATATCGATTTAGCCCGATTTCGAAATGCAAAATTTCCGCAAAAGTTTGCTTTTTGAACATGCTATCCTATTCTCCTGATCAAGCGAAACTCAATGAAACAAAAATGAGATCGATATCTCTTTCCGATCAAAAGTTATGGCGCTTCAAACTTTTCCCTCCCATCCACATAAATAAGCACATGCATGCAACTTCAAAACTCCATATCTCGGCCATTTCTCAGCCGATTTTCACTGATGAACACTTAAAATGATCAGAATGACATGTAGATATCATTTTTATCCACAGTTTATTTGTATGCATTTTCATTATGACAATTTAATTCAAGAGTTCGCATTAATTTCTTGTATGGGAAATCTGCTGCAATATAGGGATAATCTGGTCCTAAAAATGAAATCTCCATGTTATTCTGATCATTTTAAGTGTTCATCAGTGAAAATCGGCTGAGAAATGGCCGAGATATGGAGTTTGCATGCATGTGCTTATTTATGTGGATGGGAGGGAAAAGTTTGAAGCGCCATAACTTTTGATCGGAAAGAGATATCGATCTCATTTTTGTTTCATTGAGTTTCTCTCGATCAGGAGAATAGGATAGCATGTTCAAAAAGCAAACTTTTGCGGAAATTTTGCATTTCGAAATCGGGCTAAATCGATATATAAACAAATGTGTCTCTCCGATTTGACATCAGAAATGGACTCTCCGAACATTTGTGATCATTTTAACATTTTAATGACTAAAATCGGTTCACAAATGACCGAGCTATTGATGTTCAAGTTTGCATGTTCTCGGCGACACCCAAAAAAACGCAAATGACAGTGGTTTTGTAGACCCCCCCTATCTCCGGTCTGGGGGGACGTAGAAAAAAATCGTCAAAATTGTGCGTAGCCCCAACCTAGAACTATATCATATCCAAATTTCAACATTTTTCGCCAAGCGGTTCCCGAGTTATTAGCACGCGCCGGCAGGTTAACCCCCCCCCCCCAAAATGCTAACCCCAAAATCCCCTATGGCCCCAATGCAGTACTTTTTTGGCACTTTTAATGATATGTCTAGATACCTATGAGGAAACTCTCATTTTACATGTTCTAAATTTATGCAATTTTGATAAAAAATATTGAGTGGAAACTATTTTGATATTATTTTATGGCAGATTTACTGTACGATCACTCAAATGCAGAACTTTTGTATGTAGACAGATACAGCAAAATACAAATCATGAATGTTTTTGATACTCTGTCTACTTGATGGCATCAACTGACCAAAATATTTGCAGCCAATTCCACAAATTAGGCAACGAGCAAAGTGATAAGTAGTAAAAGAAAAATAATGAGTGGTATATCCAGTAAAATAAATTTTCATGTATTTGTTTCCAAACAAATTTTTCCTGACACTTGAAACGTTATCAGTCACCTGATTTACCATATACCGTATTACCTCCAATATAAGGCATCCCTCTAATATAAGGTACCCTCTAATATAAGGCATAACTTTTGGCTCAAAAAATCTGACGAAAACAATATAAGGTATACCTTATATTAGAGGTAATACGGTAACATAATCTACCACATATCACTTACTACCATAAATTACTTCTAATAGAAGAGCGCCTTTCTATTTTTACGTGAAGTTTTTACCTCCCTTTCTATTGGAGGTGCCGTTCTATTGGAGGCTGCCATTCTATAGTTTTCACAAATTTTTTCACGCATTTCTCTTGTGAACATGAGATTCATTTTTAATAAAGCTGGAGCGATATTTAAATGTAAGGGCATCAATTTCACATTTAACATCCATTGAATGCTTTGATAATTTTCACCATACACTTTATATTTATTTTCGTGTTTTGGCACACTCCCAACATAATTTCCACATGCCTTTCTATAGGAGGTACCGTTCAATTGTTTTCGTGCGCGCAAAAACGTGCCAAAACCTGCCGTTCTATCAGACGAAATACGGTACTCACTTTTTGTCACTTGCCCACTTGGCCCCAGGGTGGGATCACGCCTCATTACTAAGAGTTGAGTAATTAAATAAATTTAACTCTTGCACCATTAATAAGAGTTGAACATTTTGGTCAGAGAGTGCTCACTTAGTCTCCATATCATCATCAATACCTATTTTCATTTATATGACATTTTTTCACCTTTGCATGCTCTTTATGCACGTTGTGCAACGATACTTTGCATGTGCAGAGAGCAATTGATAGTGGCATTTTTTAGCTTCCTAGGTATATTTTAATTTTCTCAGTTCTCAATTTTTCTCTAGTTATTATAATCAGACAAAAAATATATATATATCTTAAGTCAGTTAATGTTGTAGCTTACTGTTGCAGTTTCAACTTGCTATGTATGCACAAAAATTGAGGGCATGCCACAAATGATGTTGATGTGATGCAACACAGACAACTGTTTTATAACAAAAATTAATATAAAAAATCCAACCAATCCCCGCCCACCAATAGGCTTGGTTTCCTGAAAACCAAAAACCATGGCACATTCAAACTTGATATAATTCTCCACCCATGTTTGTCCAGGTTCACAATCTGCTGGACTGAGAAATGGCTGCAGTTGACCGGCGGTTAGCGTCGCATCTCGCAGAATGAACACTGCCACAATGAACAGACAACTTGTGGCAGTGCTCAAACCATCAGTTTTTCTTATTTTCATGATTTTCTATGGAGCCTCCAGCAGTCAAAAGTGTTTGCCTCTAGAAGTGTGATTAAAAATAGAAAGAAAATAGAATTTTTCTTAGAAATTTAGAGGCATGTTAAAGTGTGCATTGTTCGGTGCCGAGACCGAGCCAGCTTTACACGCTGCTTATGTAATGCTGACGTGACATAGATTAGTGCTTGAATTTTGCATCCAATTATCACACTTAAAGGTTCGCTGCCGATAAATCGCTTTCATTCTGTGGAATAGGTAGGAAATGACAAGCGGCTGATCAAATGTCAATAGTTCACGCGACACTTAACACTGCCTTCTCGACTGCGCAAACATGGTAGATGCGCTGCAAAATTCAAATGAACACACGTTTTTCAAGTTGTTTTTGGACAGTGGGTGGATTAATTCATGCATAGGTAAAATAGCTGGGAAATTTTGACTTTGAATATTGTTTTCAGTGTGCTCTGCTGTTTATTCAGCTGACCTCTGCTGCACCGCTTATACCTATTTTCCTATTGAATTTTGTTAAAACTGTGCCATCATTTGGTGTGTAGATCCGAATGGGAGCTAAATATGATATGAAAACTATGGTATTTCTATGGGATCAGGTGGCAGTCCCAAGCCCTGTAAAGTGTAAAGTAATGTGTCAAATGTAAAGTGAAATGCAAAGTAAAATGTCAAATGTAAAGTCAAATGCAAAGTAAAGTGTCAAATGTAAAGTCAAATGCAAACTAAACTGTCAACTGTCATGCAAAATTCAGTAATAAAATCTTTTCTTTGTTGTTTTGATTGACACTTTACTTTGCATTTGACTTTACATTTGACACTTTACTTTACACTTTACAGGGCTTGGGACAGTCCCAAACCATGTAAAGTGTAAAATGTCAAGCAAACTATCAATCAAAACAAAAAAGACAAGTGTGTATTCCTTAAGTTTGAATGACAATTGACGTAATTTAATTATATTTTCTGGAGACCTAGAGTGATTTATATATATTTACATTTTTTCCAATATTGGAGTGATATATTTATATATATTTTCCAAAAAATCGGTGATTTTTTCAAATGCTAATGACAATCAACACATTGCATGACATTTACATGACATTTAACACTTTACATTACATTTGTCATGACAATTAACACTTTGCATGACCTTTTACATGATACTTGACACTTTCTTCACACTTTACAGGATCTGGGATTGGCACCTGGAGTTGCTAAAAGTGTGAAACGTTTTCAAAGTACCTACCTATACATAAACATAAAGTATATTTTATTTACTCACTAACTGAGTACAGAAAATGTGAAGTATATAACAAGGGGCGGTTTTTCATGGAACACTTTTCAATACATCCACTAAACATTCAAAAAATACTACAAGTTAATAAGATTTTTTCCAAACATACTTTTTCTTTTTCTTTTTTACTCTATTTCATATCAATTGACAGTTTTCAAAAACATTCGCAAACTAAATTCTAAACAACCATGAATCTTAAAAATATTTTTTCTGTACTCAGATACTTTCAAAAACTATATGTAAAAAATGAGTGCAAATTTGTTGGAAGAAAATGTAAGCACCGGGACTTAGTGGGTACTGGGTACTAGTGATGGTACGGCGTCATGGTACTTGGCGCCATAAGATGCCCAGCGCCATGACGCCATTGGCGCCTGGCACCACTTTTGCCGCCACCAATTGGCGCCTGGCACCATTGTTTATTGATGGTGCCAGAAATGGCACCATGCCAAGGTACCATCAAGAGAATAAAATTTTTGGTGTGTGCTCTGAAGTATTTACTTCGAACTGTATCACACATAGGTAGTGTAATACATACATAAGCCTATCTAATTTCCGATATGACTTCAGGGGGTGGGGTGCAGAGTGTACAGCACTAATTCAGAAAGTAGAGGCGGACTTGGCTTTGATTGTGTTCATATGTCAACCCTGCAAATTTTAGAGAGACATTATAACATGTGACATCTTTACCCCCTATTACCATATTACTTCTAATAGAAGGGTACCCTTCTATTTATTCATCAATATTTTTACCTGCCCTTCTATTGGAGATGCCCTTCTATTGAAGACCACCCTTCTATTTTTTTTCGTCGACGTTTCAACCAATCGTTTACAACTTCTGCCATGGTTTTTCAAAGAGTTACGTCACAGACAGTTCATAGAATAACGATACACATAGCGCTCATCCAACATTTGATGTTAAAATAGCACAAAATCAATGGACCATAACACAATTCACAGTATCCGCTGCTATTTCTGATGGATTTGGCACAATTCCAGCACTTTGTGTACCTTCTATTGAAGACTGCCCTTCTATTTATTTTATGGCCTAAATGTACTCAAAAAGTGTATCTTCTATTCTTGGAGACGCCCTTCTATTGGACACCTGCCCTTCTATTAGAAGAAATACAGTATATAGGAGTGAAGACTTTACTCAATGGCTGGAGGTGGTCAAGGATGACTTGTTTGGGGGGAGACTTGTTTGAGGATTTATGGTAAAGTATGTATATTATAAACATGTCTGAATGATGGCCATAGTAATCAGTCTACACTAGGGTGTCAAATTTCCGTTTTCTGCAGGCAAATTTTTTCTGTTTTCCGTTCCCTTTTCCGGCTGCTGCATTTTTTTTCTCTGTTTTCCATTCTTTTTTCTGGTCACTTTTTTTCCGTTTCCGTTTTTCCGGCTCATTTTCCGTGTTCTGGCTAAATTTTCAGTTTTTCTGCCTTTTTTCCGTTTTCTGGCTAAATTTCCAGTTTTTCCACTTTTTTCTGTTTTCCGCCTCAATTTTCTCTTTTTCCGCCACATTTTACCTTTTTCTGGCTCAACTTTCTGTTTTCTGTTCCAGCCAAACTGGTAAACATTCATGCAGATTGTCAATCATGTAAATTTTTTCTGTTTCCAGCAAAATTTCTGCAAATTTTTTCCACTTCCAGCAAATTTATCTGTTTTCTGGCAAAATTTCAGCAAATTTCTCCGTTTCCATGCTATTTTCATTTTTCCGTTGCCGTTTTTCTGGTCCCTTTTTCCGTTTTCCGGCCACTGAAAATTTTTTTTCCGTTCCGTTTTCCAGCCGCTGAAATTTTTTTCTGTTTCCGTTTCCGTTTTCCGTAAAAAAATTTTTTTGACACCCTAGTCTACACTGTATTCAAACTGCACAATTCAACTTTTATCGAAACCAGTGTTGTGGAAATGTTTGCCAGAAAATACCTGGGTTGGGTAGGGTATATTATGAATGTTTATACGTCATAAAACAAGATGAAATGTAAAAAAATAATCAGATCAGATAAAATTGTACATTTGGTAGATCATTTGATAGGTACTGGTAGATTTTCACAGGTGGCAATCCCAAGCCCTGTGAAGTGTAGTGTCAAATGTAAAGTCAAATACAAAGTCAAATGTCAAATGTAAAGTAAAGTGTCAAATGTAAAGTCAAATGTACAGTAAAGTGTTAATTGTGTATCCAAACCTTATTTTTTCTATCCAAATCTGATGTTTTTGTATCCAAATCTTCAGTCAAAAATAAGATTTGGATACAAAAACATAAGTTTAAGTTAACGGTACGAAGTACTAACAAAGAAAACTGCTAAACCCTCAACAACTTATTATTAACTTATTATTAACTTATTACTAACAACTTATGTATGATTACAGCTTATCTGTATTGTAAAAGATTTTGATGAAAATTTTCATGGACAAGTAATGTGCAATCGAAAGACCCCCCATAATTTTGACTGGCATTTCATGGATTGACAGCATGATTCTGACTGTACCAAAATTGAAATTTTCTTGTGTACAAAATGGTGTTTTCAAATGCTCTGGTGGTGCTAGCACAAAATTTGTTTTGTTTTTCGCTTTCCCAGGTATTTTCAAAGTGTTTTTAATTTTAGTATAATTTTCAATGTTTAGAAAAGGTATTTACATTTATATTTATGTTCCAAAAATACCAGTATTTTAATAGCTGTGGAAAAATCATTGCTAAGGTCACTGTTGGAATATATTGAAGAAAATGGAACATTCTATGAGAATCACATATCATATTTGATGCTGTTTCTGCGACTGCCAAACTGTCCATTAACATTCAAATACTCCCATCAGTTTCCAATCATATCTGTACTGTACAAATTGTAAACGCACATGCACGCTATGCTATACAACCCATTGTCAACTGAATGAACAAATCACTAGTATCGATTTTTTGCATCCTAGGAAACCTTTGGCGCCTTTCTGGCGCTATCCAAAGTACACTCCTGGAAAAATGTGTTTAGCCTCCTGATCGGGAACAAAAAAATGCAATGTCTCCCCAGCTGACATGCGACCTGCATAGGTATATACATGGGATGAATTCTTGTAGAGTAAGGTGCCTCAATGCCACATGTCGATTTTTAGCTTTATGGGTGTGTTGCTGCTCATTTGACAGCCATCCGAAGTCAAATTTCAGGTGGAAAAAAGCCCTTTTGTGAAAACGTTAAAACAAAGTTAAAAAAACATGTTAAAATGATGAATAAGACCTGCACTGTTCAGATAATTATCACTTATTCACAAAAACCCTTCCCTAACGTCACTTACCTAATCATCAGTTTTAACGTGTGTTCTGCATTGTACAGATCACAAACTGCGGTATCTGTCATGTAAATACGTTCACGTTACACTCAATTTTAGGGGGGGTGGGGTATTTCGAGGGGGGGTTAATTCAAGGGGGGTCAATTCGAGGTAATACGGTAATATGGTTTTTACATTAAACATATACTGTATTTCTTCTAATAGAATGGCATACCTCCAATGTAACGGCACATCAATAGAGCGGCGGCAGATTCTGACACTTTTTTACACCCTAGAAAAGTATAAAGTGGCAGCCTCCAATAGAACGGCACCTTCAATATAACGGCAGACAAAAAAGGTGTTGAAAAACTAGAACGGTACCGCTCTATTAGAAAAAATATGGTACCTATATTTTATATAGGTATTAATATGAAACAATCAAAGTTGATCAGACGGAAATAAAATTAGGTACTTACAGGAAAATGTATCATACTGTATCACCTAGAATTGTAGTTATATTTACCATTGCAGGGATGAACAGAACACCAATTTTATGCCAAGCTTCAGAAACGTTCAACGTACAGTGAAGAATAACTCAACACAGTTGTTAATGCGTATTTACTTTTACTCAAAGGTATGTATACTCACCTATACGCTTACGTTTTGAGAGTACTCGAGTACAGTAGAGTATTTTTAGCGAGTATAGAAAGAGTATTTTTGCCATTCGAGACCCCTGCTTTTCATAAAGAATACTTATTCATAGAAGGAAAACACCATTTTATTGTCCAGGGTGAACATTGATAATGCTCCCAAATGATTGATTGAACATTGAAAATAACATTTTCCAGAAAGAAAAGGTAATTTTACTCACTTTAAAGCTTTACTGAGGAAAAATACCTCTGCAACTCAATTACCTCATTCATTTTGCGTATATGAAATGTAACAAAATGGTTAACCAGGGGTAGTGATGGAAAAAGCGCCAGACTTTTGGCGCCAAGCGCCAAAAGCGCCATGGCGCTTTTCTGACCCCAGCGCCAAGCGCCAATGGCGCCAGAGCAAAATGGCGCCAAGCGCCAAAAGCGCCATGGCGCTTTTCTGAACCTCAGCGCCAAGCGCCAATGGCACCAGAGATGGATGGCGCCCAGCGCCAATAGCGCCAGCGCCAAAAAATTTTTTCGGCAATGGGTTGTAGAATAATGGGTGCATAACGTGACATGTCATAGTAGTCGATTTAACATTTGCCATTGTCATTGGGGAGCTTCCAATGGGAAGTGAGGTTCCACACACAGCTAAAACAAAGGTTCCTCACACAGCCAAAAGGTGGAGTTATTTAAGAGACGTTTATTTGTTTCTTATTCGGCTAAAAGTTTTGAGAATTTATGGTATTTTTCTTTACTTTTTCTGCTGATGTATGCTTTAGACAGAGCAATTTATTCCATTCATAGTTGCTCAAATGTATTTACATTTACTCGAAAAATACCGCTAAAAAAATATAAAAATATTTACAGCTTTCCTGAATACCGTATTAGCTGGAATAAGTCCCCTGAGGAATTATTTTGTTTGACTTTTTGAGGGGGAACTATTCATGAATGGGAATTATTCCCAGATGGTTACAAAATATAAAACACAATTTTCATCAACTATCAACATTACCATCAACTTTTACTTATCAACGTTTGTCAAGGTCTAAAATGAATCTCGCGGTGTATAATCCACCCACATTTCTAAGCAAAAAACTAAAAAAAATTGTTTCACACACCGCAAATCCTCGAATAAGACCCCCCTCGAATAACTCCCCCCTTGAATAAGTCCCCCCTGCTGGCGCGGTGAGGAAAAAAATAACCCCCCTCTTGAATAGGATACAACGCAAAACTATAAAAGAATAGTAGCCTATGACAGCGACAGCAGATACGTAATGTGTATGCAGTGTATACACATTGTTATGTTGTTATTGGACGGTGAAATACCTGAATTAAACGAGTTTACATAATGCATCCATACAATGAATTAAGTCCACGTTTCCTGAGGAAAAATTAACTCCCCCCTCGAATAACTCCCCCCCCCCTTGAATAACTTCCCCCTCCAAAACGTCTGACAAAAAATAACTCCCCTGGGGTCTTATTCGAGGATTTAGTGTATATACCATATTTAGATATGAGGTAAAATGTCCAAAAATTAGTAAAAAGTAAAAACAGTTTATCACATTTGCTTTTATTATATGTATAGAAAGGTATGCCCTAATATTGCCTTATCAATATTTTGTAAATATTTATGTTCCCTAACACCCTTATATTTATGGTTCAATGTTTTTCAGTTCTCCACAAACTTAGGTAATCAACTGTGTGTCGTTTATACCATATTACTACACTTTTTATGATCACGGTTGGCGCTTTTTTGGCGCCATTTAAAATGCTGGCGCCAGGCGCCAATAGCGCCACAAGAAAATGGCGCCAAGCGCCAAAAGCGCCATGGCGCTTTCTGAGATCCCGGCGCCAAGCGCCAATGGCGCCAGAGGATTTTAGCGCCAAGCGCCAGAAGCGCCATGGCGCTTTTTGCTTTGGCGCTAGCGCCAGGCGCCAGCGCCATGGCGCTTTTCCATCACTAACCAGGGGCCAGTTCCACAAAATTAGAAGTGAGAAGTGAAATGGCAAAGGCGAAGTAAAAGCGCAAAGGCCAAGTGAAACGGCAAGTGAATTGGCAAGTGAAATGGTAAAAGCGAAGAGAAATTACTTTTTATTTTTGTTTTTTACTTCACTTTCGCCAATTCACTTGCCATATCACTTCGCCTTTGCGCTTTTACTTCGCCTTTGCCATTTCACTTCTCATTTTGCGGAACTGGCCCCAGGCCTAATAGAAGTTGACACAGAGTTGTCTGCGCTTTCACCGTGTTGAGCCATATTCGGGCAATACTTTTACAATTTTGTCACCTTTGGCATTTCTGCCACGCTGCCAGCTGTGCTTCTTATTCGAGAGATGCCAATTTCTTTATTTCATTTAGAAAAATAGCAAAATAAAAAAGCGAAAATTGTACCTGTGCTAGAGGGTGCTACTCATTGGAGGGTAAATATGCCTAGAATTGGAGGTGATACGACAACAACTTATCTTTTGCACGGTTAACAACAAATGTTATCTTACTGACAGCCATCACATAACTAGATACCTAAAAATTATGAGCTGATAATTATTGTTTATTTATTTCCATTGAAATTGCAACTTATTTACAATACTGAAAGCTGAATTTGAAAATTGAATCATTGATATTCAGAACTGTCACTAAAGTCTGGTTCAGTCCTGCACCGTGTAAAATGTAAAATGTGCCATGTAAAATGTAATACAAAATACAAATGTCATGTTGCCCGGCTTTAGCGCCAATACAATAATCGCCCTTGGCGCTTTTGGTGCTTGACGCATGTTAACTGGCGCTCTTTACATCACTACTTCCATATTTTTTCTGAGAATTTTACGTGTCATTTGGCAATTTTTTCTGTCATTTTACATTTTACTGGGTGCAAGACTAGCTTTGTCTGCTGTATAATGCAAGGTAAAATGCAACGAAAAAGGGAATGATCTTAATGAAAGAATGTGCTTATGTTTCAAAAATTGCGGACAATACGTGGCTTACTTCAATAGCAGGGATCGCGTGAGAAACTATGCAGTATAAGCGTAACATATTATTACAGAAAGGTGTTAAATATCTGCTACTGTTGGCAGTGTGTAAAGCATCTTTTGCATGCGTATTTGAATTGATTTATCCTATGGGTAGATAATGTACCGTATTACCTCGAAATACCCCCATGGTGTTTATTATTTCGCCAGCTAAATTTGAGGGCGGGTTTAATTCGAGGGGGGGCTTATTCCAGGGGGTGGTTATTATTTCTACAGAAATGTTCGTAAGGATCGTAGTAAATAGCAGGCATTTGCATACCCAAAACAGGTAATAAATGTGTCCAAACGGGGAATATTTGGACATAAAAACGTAGATACCGTATTACCTCGAATTAACCCCGCGCCCTCGAAATACCCCCCAAAATTCGGCTGAGGAGATAATAACCCCCCCCCCCACTTCGAAATACTCCCCTAAAATTGAGTGTAAAGAGAACGTACATGACAAATACCGCAGTTTGTCATCTGTACAATGGCAAACGTTAAAACTGATGATTGAGTGACGTGAGGGGCAGGGTTTATGTGTATATACAGTTATGTATGCCTATAAACACACATACATCTATGTAATTGTTTGATTTTTCGACGTCTGAGTGTGGGTAATCTCCGAAAATTTCTGGCGAAAAAATAGACCCCCCTCGAATAAACCCCCCCTCGAATTATCCCGCCTCAAATTTTGCTGGCGATATAAAAAAAAACCCTGGGGGTATTTCGAGGTAATACAGTAGCTACACAAACTAGTCTGTGTAGCTGCAATGTCAATTAGCGGTAACAAAATACATCATGTACATCATTTCGGGAGGGGGTATTTCGCGGTGGGGGTTTATTATTTCCCCAGCCCATTTTGAGGAGGGTCAACTCGAGGGGGTGGGGTTTATTCAAGGGGGATAATCCCAGGTAATACGGTATTTTTATTATGTGTAGGAGAGTTACAGCTGAGAAAATTAAAAAAGTTGATTCACATTCACATTATTTGAAAATCAAAAAGGTTTCTTCATTTATCATGATTGATGATGCAAAATTGTCTGAAATTGTCAGAAAACGTGAACTATCCATGCTAATGTTAATCAAGCTGATAGCAATACAGTACCTGGTCGGTCAGATATGCAACTTTCCTTCCACCTATAAAGAAACAAGAGGCTGGGGGTCCACCACAATTTTGCTGTTGCTCAAACAAAAATTATGATTGAAAAAATACAATGTCACACAAAAATAAATTACTGTTTAGTGGCCACAAGAATAATAGCCGAGAGGCTGGGGTGCTGTTTAGGTCCCTTTTTGACAATGTTTTGATATTTTCATAGATTTAAATATTTTAATTTTGAAACTTTGGTTCGATAATTTCATTTTCAAATGGATTACATAAATACATGTATTATGGTTGTTTGTTTGATTTTTTTATTCTTGTCATAATTATTTCCTTTAAACTTGTGTAAATTTACGGCTAAGGCCCATTCCTATTACTAGGGCTAAATTTACTTTCACTTTTTATGTGTCTATAGTTCCCTGTACCTAGGGATGGAAAAAAGTACTTTTTTAACGGCCCCGCTTTTTTAATAAAAAAGCTCTTTTTTTAAAAACGCGCTTTTTTCACTTTTTTTCAAAAAATGTCGAGACATTCCCTAAAAAGCTCCCAAATATGGTTCTGTATCAATGAATACAGGTGTATCAGACAAGTGGCAGTACTTGTGATGATGTATAGCCATAGAATGGCTGTGTAGTCATGGGATAACATGATAAGTGGTGATTTCTGCCAAAACAATTACGTTTTATGTTGACTCATTATGTATATCGCTGATTGTGAATGTTTCGTGACTTCAAGTGAAGTTATACATGGAATAGTCCTTATAAATAAGGCTATAAGAGAAGGCTTTTACATTGAGACTAATGTTTCCCACTATGTGGGAGCACATTGGCAGAATTTTCTATACTACACTAACATATCACAACTTATTATTACATGATAGCATACAGGAATAGAAGTAATGAAACTAAAAATGCCACAAAACCAATGAAAACAGCCACCAGTGGTAATTTGCATGTGAAATTTCGCACTTGTGCACAAAAAAATAGCAAAATACATAGTGCATAAGTACAAAATTTTTTGCCATGGGACCCTAGCGCTTTTTTTAAAAAAGCGGCGTTTTTTAAAAAAAAAGCGCTTAAAAAAAGCGCTGTCCATCCCTACCTGTACCTAATCAAGGACGTAGCCAGGGGGGGGGCGGGGGGGCGGCCGCCCCCCCCCCCTTCCCGGGCCGGACCAAAAAATATGCCAGAAATGGCACTTTCAGACGACGATTTTGTCGACAGTTTGAAAAAATTTTGCGCGCAAGCGCGCATTTTCCCTTCACAACATATATTTTCGGCTGACCGGTCTCCGCCGCATCAAAGCCAGTGAAAATGGACTCAATTCCTGTCCATGTCGTTCTATATGCCTGTAAAATACAGACATATACGGCTGTTTTGGCGCCAATGCCAACGCCAGTGGCGCCATGGCGTGGCGCCTACGAATGGCGCCAGCGCCATGGCGCCATTCCCCTACTACAAGGGTAAAATTTTAGGGGGGGGGGCGCCGCCCCCCCCCCGTTCGCCGGGCTCCGTATACAATCCGCCCCCCCCGCTCAAAAATCCTGGCTACGTCCCTGTACCTAATATTTACGTTTCAACCAGGATTCAGTTGAATTTTTGGCTCAGTGAAGAGACATGAGGTGAATCCACACGACATGGTATAAAAAAATTCAGATTGACAATTGACAGACACAGAAAGATTCACCGATTTATTTATCCAGTGTTTCTGGCCTTATGCAATACTGTTTTTATTTAATTTGCTTATTGCCATCAAAAAGCTGGAAGAATTCCTCATATATTTCAATTTTATGTAAATGTGCCTGCAAACAGACAATCACTTATCATGTAAATATAACTAGGTTACCCTAATGAGTGTTTTTGAAATTTGTTAGACAAAAAGTGCAAAAACAAATTTTCCAGCTTAAACAATCATTCACATAACTACATCAAAAATGAATCTATTATACACCATTTGCCATTCAATTTATTGCGTTCAAATGGTATAAAAACCAAAACTTGTGTCAAATATGAAATTATATACTAAGACAAAGAACAACAAAAGTATAAAAAAATAATTTTTAATCCAAGAAGCATGCACAAAAAACAACAACAAAAAAATATTTGTGCCTACATGCGGATAGTCAGTCGTTCTCGGGGGCAGCAAAGCACCCCTCAGATTATCAAATAAAATTTGTCAAATATACCTGGCAAATTGCCATTCAAGTTTTTTATTGTCTCACGAGCCTCTAGAAATTTTTCTGACATTAGAAATTTGGCATAAATGTTGACAAATTTTTCCGACATTTACACAGGCATCGACAATTAACTGACATTAATTGACGCCGCGTCAACTAGTGTGTGCAGGACCCATCGTCTAAAACACGTGCAATAGCCTGTCCCACCACAAAATCACCCACCACTACCCCGCACCCCCTTCAATGGCCCCCTGACCACCCGTATCATCCCCCAAATCGCCCTCTTCCCATTCGTCCACGTCGTCAATGTCCCCTCTGGCTTGGCGCTGTGCCAATTGGTCGTAGGTGAGCATGGCCACCCCCAATTGGTCACTAAGCGCCATGGGCTTCGCCATGCATCTGGGAGCAGTCCCAGAGCCTGTAAAATGACTTGGAAAAGGTCAAGTGTCATGCAAAGCGTCTAGAGTCATGGAAAATGCCCTGCAACGTAGGTTTGTCATCTTACAGGGCATTTTCCATGACTTGACACACTTTGCATTGCATTTGACATGTTTCAGGGCATTTTACAGGGTATGAGAGTGGCACCTGAGCCAACTGCGGGTTACTTGAATGGCTTCTTCGATTGAGAGGGAGTGGTTTGCCTGGAGGGGTTGGTTTTTTAGAATTATTTGTAAGTATTGTAGTGTTTGAAGTGATAAGTGTCAAGTAGTGATAAATGAAAAATCGAGTGACACGTGGTAGGTAGGTCAAGTGGCAAGATCTTACTAGAAAGAAAAATCTTTTTTCAACGACAGGGTTTAAAAAACTTTTTTAAGCAGGTTTTTTATATAAAACCTCAGAGACATAAATTTTAACATGTACCTGTGATTAACTGTAAAAATACATCAACGTTAAAAATTTGGCGGTAAGCAGAAACAACAAACATCACATTCATCGGTACGATAAATCGCCCCCCCCCCCCTAACCGGTCTCAACTGCTGCTGAATCCACTTTGGCAGCTTCCTTCGTTTGTCGGCACGAGCGAACCTCCGATCTGCTAAAATCATAGCCCCGTAATCGTGTTTGCCGCGCAGCGCCCTGCCCAGACATTGGGCGGCGGCTCGCAGCGCGTCGAACGCCAAGAAGTCCGCCTCGCCGATGCCGCACCTGGTGGCCGGGTTGGACTGGTGTGAGGGGGTGAAAAATGGGGAAATCTGACAAGTGACAGGGAAAGTGGGGACGGTGTGTCAAGTGGTAAGTGGTAGTAGATTTGAAGGGTGTGCTTCTAAAAGTACCGATCTACAAATTTTTCAAATTTGAGTTAGGACCATTTTTGGGGTCCCCATAAAAATGCGCTTCAAATATATATATAATATGTGGGGGGTGCGAAATTCAATTTTGAGATATGGGGGTTGAAAAAAGCAAAAAAATTGCAAAATACAGTTTTTGAAATTTTAAAGGTACTGATCTACAAGCTTTTTCAGCTTTTGTGTCTTTAAAAGTACCGATCTACACACTTTTTTCAAAATTGTTCTTTTAAATGTACCGATCTGCACATTTTTTTTGTGCTTCTAAAAGTACCGATGTCACATCAGTGTCCGGTTGCGCAAAAACTCATTTTGTGCTTTTTTATTATGGGTAAAAGTACCGATCTACAGCTTTCTGATTTTGTGCTTTAAAAAATACCGATCTACACGCTATTACCAATTTGTTCCTTTAAAATGTACTGTACTACAAAAATACAATTCCCCAAATTTTATATAGCTAGTGTTATATGTATAATCAATGATTATAGCCATGCATGTGGATACCCAACAATATGGCCGAAATACCCTTACCCAAAATACCCATACCCAATACCCATGTATGGGTATTGCATGCTTCAAACTTTCAATCGCGATTATCTCAAAATCGATTTTTTGTAGATCGGTACTTTTAGAAGCACACCCTTCAAACTCAAATAAATTCCCCGGAAATTGTGATTCAAGTTAAGTAAAAAAGGATTTCGAATCACCAAATTTCACGGGCATAAAACCCCCCAAAAATCTAACCTATCCCTCATATACTCGAGCCTGGCTCTCAGCACCCTCGACTCAGTGTAAACATACGGAATTCCCAACATCAACACAGCCCGGCCCAAATGGTGGGCGAAATCGACACCCTCAGCGACTTTTCCCCGCGCCACCGACATAAAAACTGCGCCGCGGCCCAGACAGAGTTAGGGTCATGTTGCAATTGAAACTGTAACTGCAGCTGTAACTGGATCTAGTGATGAGTAGCCATTTTTGCGCTGTAACTACCTGCATAGGGATGGCAAGCACTTTTTTTCAAGCGCTTTTTTTTAAAAAAACGCCGCTTTTTTTTAAAAAAAGCGCAATGGTCCCAGGGTCGCATATCCTTTAAAAAAAAGCGCTGGCGATAATTTGAGTACTCAGGCACTAGGTATTTTGCAAATTTTTTTGCGCGCATGCGCATAATTTCACATGCAAATTGCCATTGGTGGTTGTTTTCATTGGTTTTGTAGCATTTTAGTGGCATTGCTTCTATTCCTGCATGGTATCATGTAATAATAAGTTGAGGAGATATGTCAGTGTAGCAAATAATATCCAGCCAATGTGCTTCCACTTTTCTACACTGTGAAACATCACTGTCACGTATTAGCCATCTTTTATAGCCAAATTTAAGCACTATTCCATGCCTAACTTCACTTGCAGTCAAGAAACATTCAAAAACGGCGATATACATAATTAGTCGACATAAAATTGGATTTTTTTGGCAGAAATCAGCACTTATAATGCTATCAGATGATTACATAGCCATTCTATTGTTATATATCATCACTAGTACTGTCACTTGTCTGATATACCCGTATATATTGACTCAGGACCATATTTGGGAGCTTTTTAGGTAACGTCTTGACAATTTTTGAAAAAAAGCGAAAAAAGCACGTTTTTAAAAAAACGCTTTTTTTTAAAAAAGCGGGGCCGTTAAAAAAAGCGCTTTTTTCCATCCCTATACCTGCATTTGATTGTTTTTTGAGATTACATTTTTTGCTAAAGCGCTTATCCGACTGCAATAAAAGCATAACTTATGTATACCATCCGACTGCAAACTTTGCACTGAAATAATTTACCATACCCCATCCAAAGTAGTAATGTAATGTATTTTTCGTCACAATGCACTGCCTTCATCATGGAACAATCAAACTGAGAATTGCAAACATAACTTTTTTCATCAAAATATGGTCACATTCTGTGCAAAGCATGAGGTCATTGAGTAGCTCAGCGTATTGAGTACCTTGGTATTGTATTATAATGCTTCTTATACTCAGAGTATAGAGTATTGAGTACTTCAAAAGCATTTCTACGCCGTATCAAAACCGCCGTATCAGAACAAATAGAATACAAAACATAGACTGTATTTTATGGTTACAGTTTGTGAAAGACTGTTACATTCCGAAACTGTATCTACAAAGCTAAACTCTGTAAAACCGAGTCGCAAGCGCGCACGTAGCTCGAAAGGGCTGCCGATGTTTCAGCATTGTCTTGCGTTTCCATGAAAATCAACTTGTGTCTGCGCTTGACGGGCGGGCTTAGTTTGGCAAATTTCCAACAAGAAATTACAAGCGATTTGATGTAATTTCTTGATTTTCGCGTTTTGAGCTTTCCGAAACGGGCAGGGACGTAGCCAGGATTTTGAGCGGGGGCGGATTGTTTACATAGCCAGGCGGACGGAGGGGCGGCGCCCCCCCCCCCCCCTAAAATTTGACCCTGTTGGTAAATAAATGGCGCCTTGGCGCCAGCGCCATCCGTAGGCGCCACGCCATTGCGACATTGGCGTCAGACACTGCTGTAGATGTATGTATTTATACAGCCACAGGGACATTTTGAGTGTTTTTTGGTCAAAAACCATATATATATGAATAAGGTATGCTGTGTGGCGCGGAAATGCGCGCTAGCGCGCAAAATTTTTCAGAACTACCGACACAATCGCTTTATGGAAGTGCCGTTTCTGGCATATCTTTTTGTCCGGCCCGGGAGGGGGGGGGCGGCCGCCCCCCCCCGCACCCCTGGCTACGTCCTTGGAAACGGGTAATCCAAATTTTGATCTGTCGCTCCACATTTGTTGATAAATCTGAAGTAAAACGAGAGCGAGAACACATCTACACAGCCACAATGAATACAATATCAATTTACCGAAACATCACAAAACCGATGAAACAATAAAAAAATTTTTTACTCGCAGTAAACGATTCTCGCTTGCAAAACTCACTTGAGGACATCATCAATGAGACCGTGTTCGTACCAAGCGCCAATTACAGACTCCATATATTCGTAAGATGTAAAAAATACGACGATGCCGTCACCCACCGTTTGGCACATTTCCAACAGCAGTGTACCTGTGAAAAAAATGAACTTTTCAGTTAAAAAAATGTTTTTCGTTTTTACTGATACAGTGTGTAGACAATGCGGATGAACACGAATATAGTTGTCTAAATATGGTGGAAAAAAAGTTTATGTAAATAATTTTGAATTTTTTGAATTTTGAATAATTAATCTGTTTTTCATTTCTTCTGCCATTGAAGCAATTTCACCTTTACACGGAAAAGCGCTTTACAACGCACCAAAATCCATGCTGGCTACCCCCGGACCCAAATCAATTATCACGTAAGGAGCCCGACACCCGATAATGGCATGAAATTGGGCGCCTTAAACCCTAATTGAACCTGCCCCTGACTGACCATAATTTCTCACAACGGCCGCGTCACTCCTGAGTTCATATTTGCTAGTGATAGCTACTTGATCGTTCCCTTTGGCTACAATCAGTGGCAAAATACAGGGCCGCGCCAGCGACATTCCAAGGCTTGCCTGAGAGTGAAATAGGGTGTTTGATAGGATGCTGCATTTTGATTTTGATTTTTTTTTGAGAATTTTCGATGTGAAATTTCAAAATGATGTTCAAATTTGAAACTTTTTCGTTGAAATTTTTTTTGTAAAGTCGGCGGACATTTCACCCTACAAAATCGGAGAGTTAGAATTCGCTCGTGAATAGAGCGAACAACGAAACTTGTGTCCCACGCGGACGCTAGAAATTGAAAATGGAAATCATATTAAAAGAAAAATGGACGTTCTGCTGCGTCCGTGCGTGCCGCGCTCTAGTTATCTACATTTTCAACGTTGCTCGTAAAGAATTTGACCGTTCAAACTACCGTTTTACCGTTCAAACTACCGTTTTTGTTTTTATTTTATTTTTCATTCGTTGGCTCCGTTCCAACATAAGAGAACTTGGCAGCCGGCCAAAATTTCGAAATCCGCTATTCATATGAAAAAATAGGCTCACAATAGCTATATAACCATGTATATAAACAAAAATAGCGATTATGAAGGTGGAAATTGGCAAAGAGAAGCAAATTTTAACGATTTTTAGCTAACTTTCAGTTTTCACACTCATTTGTATAATACACAACTGGTAACTGGGATAAGGGCCAAGTTTTCATGTGACCCGATCTATTCCAATGGTTAAAATATTGCGTCACAATACCTAATGCCGTCCTGCACTCTCCACTGGAGGGATTGACGCAAATGTTTGTAGGGCGATACGTCTGCCGACTTTATAAGTTTTCTCGCTCCAGATAGATATTTAGGTAACCCACCACCCACTGGTGCCAATTTGACATGCACATTACCACTGGTGGTTGTTTTCATTGATTTTGTGTATTTTTAGTGTCTTTCTTGCATGCTATCATATAATAATAAGCTGTGATATGTTATTGTAGTATAAAATATCCAGCCAATGTGGTTCCACATACTTCTACAGTGGGAAACATAAGTCTCAATGTATTAGCCTTCGTTTATAACCTTATTTAAGCACTATTTCAGGGCTAACTTTACTTGAACTCACGACCATTTGACAAATAGCAATTTACATAACGAGTCAGCATAAAAAGTGGATTTTTTTGGCATAATACCCCACTTATAATGCTATCCCATGGCTCCACAGCCATTATGACTATATATCATCACAAGTACTGCTACTTGTACGATATACCTCTATATATTGACTCAGAACCATATTTGGGAGCTTTCTAGGAAATGTCTTGACATTTTTTAAAAAAAAGCGAAAAAAGGGCATTATTATAAAAAGCAGGGCCCTTGAAAAAAGCGCTTTTTATCCATCCCTACTTGTAACCCACCAATTGCGTAAGGGCATTTTGCAATACAGCAACATGAGCATATTTGAATAATATATCAAAATTTGGATGTTTAGTGGTTATAAATATTCCCAGCACAGCTGAAAAGGCTTCCAAAAACAAACACTTTAGGCTCGTGAACCAGGATACCACTTTGACAGTTTTGCTAGTGAAATGAATTGTGTTACATGCTGTACTTTGCAGTCCACGCTGAAGTCTGAAATCTACCATATCAATTCTGAATATCGAAAAAAATAGTCCCGATGAGTACAATGTATCGTCCCAACTAGGGTTGGAAAAAAAACGTTTTTTTTAACTCGATGTTTTTTTAAAATAAAAAACGTTTTTTTTTAAAAGCTCCCAGATATGACCTTGTGTCAACATATATAGGTATATCAGACAGTGGCAATATTCTGTGATGTTATATATGACCATATAATGGCTGTGGAGCCATGGGATAGCATTATAAGTGGTGATTTGTGTCAAAAATATCCATTTTTCGTTGACATATCGTTCGTATATCGCCTTATAGTCAAATGTTCGTGACTTCAGGTAAAGTTTGGCATGGAATAGTGATCAAACAAGGTTACAAAAGGAGGTTGTTACTTTGGGAGTGAAGTTACACACTGTGGAGGTACATGGAAGCACATTACCTCAATATTATATAGTACAGCAACATATGACGGCTTATTAACCCATGGTAGCACATAGAAATGGATACTTTGATACTAAAAATGCCACAAAACCAATGAAAACAACCACCAATGTCAATTTGTGTGTGAAATTGCGCGCTTGCGCGCAAAAATTTTGCAAAATACCTAGTGCTTAGTACTAAAAATTTCGGCTGATGTTTTTTTAAAAAAAAACATTTTGGACGTCATGTTTTTAAAAAAAAAAAAACGTTTAAAAAAAAACATCGGCCAACCCTAGACCTAGTCCCAACCATACCGGGTGTACGCAACTGACAAACACAGTACGCAGCATCGCGCTTGTCTTATAGTCACGTGTCCCCAAAATCCACAAACTGAACGAAACTATAAACCATCGCGAGTTTGCGTGGTTTCGTAGGTTTCAAAATAAAATAAAAAGTCACTTCAAACCGGAAACTCCAAAACGCACCATGACGGCGGGTGTAAAATCCAACATGCGCGGGTACATGCCCAGTGGCGACAGGGTGCCGGATGTGATCAGAACTGATTGAAAGCGAGTGAAAATTGGGCGGATTGCCAACGCTGCGTCTAGACATCTGAAATAGGGGGAGGGGGTGTTTTAGGGTGGAAGGCTGAAAGGACAAAGATCATTTTTGAAGGAACCTTTTTAGATAAAGTGAAAATACGAAGAATGTAGATTTTGAAACACTTGTTAGTAATCGTTAGCAAATATCGCATCTAGTTCTAGTATGGAAACTGTAGAAAAATATCGGGTATCAATATCAAAAACTAAAACCAGCAATTATTCCCAAAAAAAAAATTCTTCAACTTCAGTAAAAATGCGGTCAAATTTCTAGCTAGATAGCTGGCCGATTTTAAGAGGGGTGCATACATGGGTGGTAGCCAAAAGTTTGCATAGATATAGATAGATATATATAGATAGCTGGGCGATTGGGGGAAAATGTGGTGGCCCATTGGAGACGCCCGCCTCACCTCAAATGCATCACGGCCGCATTTCTCTCATCGGCCGGCTCCACAATCATCGCAAAACCTTCGCTATAAGTCGCCGCCAAAGTTGCGAAATTGGCCAAGGCATTCAAAGCGCTGAAATCTGCCAGGTCAGCCAATTGGAGGGTGCGTAAAAGCGACGCCAGACGCTCGGAGCAGAAGCGCATCGGTCTGAGGTAGGGTTCAAACGGGATTGACTTTTCGGGATCGGGATTGGTTTTTTGGAATTTCGAGATCGGGATCGGGATCGGGATTGGCCGGGATTGGGGTCACGGGATCGGGATCGGGATTGGCATTTTTTCGGGATCGGGATTGGGGTAGTGGGATAGAGTATTTGGCCAATGTTCTCACTTATGATAATTTCCACTAATTTTTCCGGGATCGGGATCCCGGACTTTGGAGTTTCTCGGGATCGGGATTTGAAAATTTTCGGGATCGGGATCGGGACTGCTAAATCCCGGAATTTCACGGGATCCGGGATCGGGATCCCGTTTGAACCCTAGTCTGAGGTTCGAGTTGATGCTTTTGAGCTATTTAACTAGGCATGGAAACGGCAATGTTTTTGAAGCTACTTGATTAATCAATCAATTTACAAAAATCAATTTTTTTCAATCAAGTTTTTCAAAATTGCCGAAATGTGAGTATAGGAAAACAATAATGGATTGAAGTGGTACATGATGTAAATATTCTCATACCGTAAATATATGGTAATTATGTCGGCGATAATTATGTCAATAAATATTCGTATATGGGTTGTTCGTTGAGATTGCACATCGGAAAAAAAGCCTATGCACACCACTGAATGCAAAAAAAGCAAAAAATAGGGACCCCCCAAAAAAACACACGCACTTTCTCTCCACGCCCACCCTCATCTGCACATCCTTCAACAGCGCCGCCGGCGACTCCACAATGGCAGCCCCGCCCCCAGCCGCGGCCACCGCCCGCAATCTGTGCTTGGCGTACTCCAGGGGGCAGTCCCAGACCCTGGATAATGGCCTGGAAAATGGCCAACGGCATGCAAAGTGTCTGACGTCATGCAAAATGCCTTGGAAAATTTCAGATGCCATGCAGTGGCAAAAATCATGTAAAATGTCACGCAATGTGGTAAAAATCATGTAAAATGTCACGCAAAGTGACAAAAATCATGTAAAATGTAATGCAAAGTGGCAAAATCACGTTTTGTTTTGTTTTACCGGTTATTTTACATTTTGAAGGGCATTTTGCATGACTTTTACATGACATTTTACATCGTCCAGGGCGTGTTACAGGGTGTGGGACTGGCACCAGCAGGCGACGCATGAACGCGGCAAAGTGGCCGGCTGTGCGAATGGCGCCCGGCATGGACTCGTCTAGCAACGCGCTGGGGAGTATCGGGTTGCCGAGGAGCTGTGGGGGGGGGGGGGGGGTGGGTGGGAGTGAGTGGTAAAGTCAAGTAGAAAGTGACAAGTAAACTTAAACCAAAAAATATTTAAAGAAATGTTTTAGGGGTCTCCAATAGGGGGCTGGGGAATGGGGCTGCTATAACCCAGCTATCTTTCTTTCCTGACACGAACATTTGGCAGCTATCCCGACAACCCCCCCCCCCTCAAATCAGCCAGCTATCCAGTTAGGCACCGATGATTGTTCAAAAAAATCCCAGCTAACGCTATGAGATGAGATTCATGTATAGTGACACTTCATTAGCAGTCTCATTTAGGGTTGGCCGATGTTTTTTTAAACGTTTTTTATTTAAAAAAAAAACGTTTTTAAAAAAAACAAACATGACGTCCGAAATGTTTTTTTTTTTAAAAAAAACATC
Organism: Sphaerolaimus hirsutus; assembly: GCA_964036195.1. Lineage (NCBI taxonomy): Eukaryota > Metazoa > Nematoda > Chromadorea > Monhysterida > Sphaerolaimidae > Sphaerolaimus > Sphaerolaimus hirsutus. Next base: position 1,927,107 of record OZ038458.1, read on the forward strand.
GACCGAAATTTTTGATACTAAGCACTAGGTATTTTGCAAAATTTTTGCGCGCAAGCACGCAATTTCACACACAGATTTGACATTGGTGGTTGTTTTCATTGGTTTTGTGGCATTTTTAGTATCAAAGTATACATTTATATATGCTACCATGGGTTAATAAGCCGTCATATGTTGGTGTAGTATATAATATTGAGGTAATGTGCTTCCACGTACCTCCACAGTGTGTAACTTCACTCCCAAAGTAACAACCTCCTTTTATAACCTTGTGTCATCACTATTCCGTGCCAAACTTTACCTGAAGTCACGAACATTCGACTATAAGGCGATATACGAACATGTCAACAAAAAAATGGATATTTTTCACACAAATCACCACTTATAATGCTATCCCATGGCTCCACAGCCATTATATGGTCATATTTAACATCACAGAGTATTGCCACTGTCTGATATACCCATATATGTTGACACTAGGTCATATCTGGGAGCTTTTAAAAAAACGTTTTTTATTTTAAAAAAAACGTTGTTTTTTTAAAAAACGTTGTTTTTTAAAAAAAACATCGAGTTAAAAAAACGTTTTTTTCCAACCCTAGTCTCATTCAAATCGGAGCAAACGGAAATAAACCAAACTAAACAAAACGCTAGAGAGCAGCGACTTCCTATTTTTTTGTCTAAACCATGCATTGGTGTCCGAATTCAATCAGCAAAGTATTATCAACAGGGGTCTCCTAGGGGGTACGTATCCATCCCGGAGGTCGCTCAGCTATCTATCTATCCGCCGAGGCAAAATTTTCGGCTACTACCCCCTGCCCTCCCCCCCAACTCGCTCAGCTATCTACTTAACTGGAGCGATTTTTGACAAATTTTGCCCCAATTTTCTCTCAAAATCGTTAATATTCATACCATTCATGTCTATATACCTACTTTTATCCATTTTTAGCCTATTTTTGCTACTTTTAACCTGTTTTTAGCGATTATTCCCCCTTCCTGCCTTCTATGCATTGAAAAAGCCCATATATTTTGCCACCGCGAGCCCCCACCCAAGCCCCCCAGTAAAATTTTTCAGCTATCTATCCCTCCGGAGGGGCGATTTGCTATCTATCCAGCCCCCGCGAAGGCCAAAATTTTGGAGACCCCTGATTATCAACCGAAACCTAAAACACAAAAAAAATAAAAAAACCCACAACATGTTCATCTCTTTTCCTCCTAGCCTCCGCCATATTTTTCAACATTTGTTCATACTCCCGCTGCAGTTCGTCGGCGCGCGCATTCCGCATGTCGGCGATCATTTTGTCGATTGTATCCAAATTCGACGCGCATCTGTGAATAGTTTCCGGCTCGAGGGAAAGTAAAAATAGATATTTTAGTGCAGACTTATCAGGGCGCCGCCCCCCCCCCCTCCCCCGTTCACTGGGCTCCGTGCACAATCCGCCCCCCCCCAGCTCAAAAAATCCTGGCTACGTCCCTACACATATGGTTCAAACGATATATCGTATCGAATATCGGATATCGACCATTTCTTAATATCGAATATCGATATCGAAAATTTAAAAAAAATATCGAATATCGATATCGAAAAGTCATATCGTTCGAACCCTACCTGCACATTATATTTATCACTTAAAAATCATCATAAAATTATTCACGTCATTGAATTTACACATAATCCCCCATTTTTTCACAAAAATTCAATTGAAGACATAAATCAACTGACGTCCATAAAACTCAGACTCAGGAAAACTTTCCCAAAAAAACGCATTCAAAAACACCCACCTGACAAGAGTATTTTGCCTCAAAGAAACGGACATACTTTCAACGCAAACATCGTCGATATTATGTGCCTCGTCGAAAACAATCATAGAAGCTCTGGGCAAATCCGCTGAAACTATTTCCGCGATTTTCGGATCCAAAAGGTAGTGATAACTGTAGACAATGATTTGGGCGCGGGCGAGCGCGTGTCGAGTGAAAAAGTACGGGCACCAGCCCTTTTTTCTCCCTGTGAGGGCCGTATTATGGTGGCGGTTTAATAGGAGACAGTAATTATTAAGAGGTATTCACTGTGTGGACTGGAGATGCTAAAAACGTTGTTTTTAAGCAACATTTTTAAAAACGGCTTCGATTGTTTTTAAATAAAAAACGTTTTTAGATAAAAACAAACATCACTTTAAAAGTGCATTTTCTAAGAAATCTACCCATCCATGCAAATGCATGTATAGTAGTGGGTACTTGAGAAAAGACCACTTAAGTGAACGGTATAAACGAAAATTTTCATTTTCATTATGGGGAAAAAATAAAAAAATTGCAGTGGTACCTCATTTTTGACAAAACGGCAAAACATAGTCCCTTTTCTCAGGTACCCACTTAAAATACGCACGTATATCCCGTAAAAGTCATCCCTCACACTAAAAATAAAACTAACCCAGCTCTTTCAAATCATCCAAGCTATAAACTCCATTTGGCATCACAAACTCTCTGCCTTCAATGTCAAAACTTTCATAAAAAGCGCATGAAGGCACTGAGGGGTCTAATATCCGTTTTGCGCGCACAAATGGGGCAGTTAAAGCCAGACATTTTCCATCCACCTGCAAAAAAAGTGTGAATTTTTGGAGAAAAAAACAGGTTGTGTTTAACACTAAATATTTAGTAAATCACTGTAAAATATTCTGTGGGTGGGGCGGGGGGGGGGGTTCAAATTCAATACATAGAACACAAGGTGTAGAAGGAAGAAAATGGAGAAAAAATTTACCATTGTCGCCATATGTCGGGTTCCGACAATGGCAATTTTTTTTCTCAAACGTCTGTAACACTTAAACGACAAGCACGATTAATCTGCAATTTGACATGCATATACGCCTAGGTGGTATGTATACTTGGCCATTTTATCTGATGAATATGGATATTTTTACTTGAATTACTTAACTTTTTCATGTTGTCGGAGTCGTCAGTGAAAAAAGGTGTGAAAGGGGTCTAAATGAAAAATATCTAACAAAAATAGGTGATTTTAAAAGCAAAAACAGCTGAAAATAAGCAAAAAGTTGATTTTGTGATTTTATACTAGTTATTTTGCAGGTGAAAATAGGTATAGTTTCTGAATGATTGTACCCAGGGGCAGGGATGTACGCAGGATTTTTGAGCGGAGGGGGCGGATTGTAAACGGAGCCCGGCGAACGGGGGGGGGGGCGGCGCCCCCCCCCTAAAATTTGGCCCTATACTAAAGGAATGAAGCCATGGCGCTGGCGCCATTTGTAGGCGCCAGCGCCATGGCAGTATTGGCGTTGGCGCTGGCGCCAACGTATACTATATAGGTATCTATTAAGACCAAGGACGTAGCCAGGGGGGGGGGGGCGGGGGGGGGCGGCCGCCCCCCCCCTTCCCGGGCCGGACCAAAAAATGTGCCAGAAATGGCACTTTCAGACGACGATTTTGTCGACAGTTTGAAAATTTTTTGCGCGCAAGCGCGCAGTCTCCCTTCCCAACATAACTTTTTGGCTGACCAGTCTCTGCGGCCTAAAAGCCAGTGAAAATGAACTCAATTTCTGTCCATGTCGCTGTATATGCCTGTAAAATACAGACGTATACTGCTGTTTTGGCGCCAATGCCAACGCCAGTAGCGCCATGGCGTGGCGCCTACGAATGGCGCCAGCGCCATGGCGCCATTCCCCTACAACAGGGGTAAAATTTTAGGGGGGGGGGGCGCCGCCCCCCCGTTCGCCGGGCTCCGTATACAATCCGCCCCCCCCGCTCAAAAATCCTGGCTACGTCCCTGATTAAGACCTATATATAGCTACTATGAACACGTTGGGGACTTTTATAATGCTGTTTGGGCTCCTGAAACGATACATTAAACAAAGGGGTGGGGTTTGCGCGGGTAAAAGTTTTCAATTGTACCTACAAAATCGCTTTACAAAAGTGCCATGGAAAAATTTTATGACCGGCCAGGGAACGGGGGGGGCGGCCGCCCCCCTGCCCCCCCCCTGCGTACGTCCTTGCCCATGGGTCTCCAGGATTTTGGCCCTCGCGGGGGCTGGATAGATAGCAAATCCCTCCTCCGGAGGGATAGATAGCTTAAATTTTTTCGGGGTAGGGGGGGAGGGCTTGGGGGGTCACTAGTGGGCAAAATATATAGGCTTTTTTCAATGCATAGAAAGCAGAAAGCGGGAAAATTGCTAAAAACAGGTTAAAAATGAAAATAGCCAAAATAGGCTAAAAATGGCTAAAATTAGGTATATAAACATGTGTATAGGCGAAAGCCGCGATTTTAGACGTGAAAACATATAAAACTGTATGAAAATAAACGATTTAGAGCGAAAATTGGAGCAAAATTTCTAAAACAATCGCTCCAGATAGGTAGGTAGCTGAGCGATTTTGGGGGGGGGGGCTGGGGGGGGGGGGTAGCAGCCAAAAATTAGCTACAGGATAGATAGATAGCTGGACAACTCGGGGGTGCAACCCTCCCCCCCCCCCCCACTGACTATACAAACCCCTGACGGAAATCATTCCCATAGCCCACCTGAGATCCAAGTTTGGCACTGGCAACGGATTCATTGATGCACAGATTTTTGCGTGCACTCAGAGTCACCGCTAGCATTTTCGGCGCCGCGCCATTGCTCGATTCGTAGAAACTGGAAAAGTGAAATTTAGATTGGAATGTAAAATTTTCGAGAGAAAATGTCACTTTGATTAGACATTTTGAAATAAAAAATACACACTATGGAATAAGAAGAATAAGAAAAAGAGTTTAATTTTGTGCGAAAGAAATGGGGGCAATTTTGGGAGCATTTTATTCATGTTGATAAAATTACAAAATAATTCACTTGACGAAATTTTTAGTGTTAATCAACTGACCAGTAGCTTCAAATGGGGTCAAACAATTTATTTAACGAAAAAACAACAACAATTTTCTAACCTAAACAAATGCTTCAACTCTCCCATAACTTTGTCAATTTCAGGTATCGTCCGTGAACAATACACCAATCTAACCAATTTTTCTGGGTGATTTAGCATGTATGCCAGCCCCAGAGAAAGTATAGACACCGTTTTTCCTGTAAATGGCGATATTTCAGGGGGGTTCTGAATGTTAACTTCATTTGTATATGTAGTTTTAGTTTATGTAATTGAGTTTTGTGTTTATTTTGGTGACATGATACCGTTTATTGCTACGGCGCCAGGAGTAAATAATTTGCAAAAATAAATGTACGGTGAAGAATACCGGATATCGCGTCGCGTTTTTTGGATCAGTGCCAACTTTCGATTTCACATTTGACATGTCGCGCTTAGAGAACTACGTTGAGCACGTTCATTCCAGAGAATTGTATAACAACAAACCACTGGAAAACACACAACAACGCTCAATCACGGTATCCCCCCCCCCCAAAAAAAAAAAAGAAAGAAAGAAATATTTCCGAACCAGTTCCAGAAGACATTTCTAAAAGTGCATGCGATTTTGCATCGAGTGCTTTTTTAAGCAGCAGCATATACTGGTATTGTTCCGGATAAATATAATCGTACGGGAATAAAACCCGCAGACCGCCAACGTCTATCGGTCGCATTTTCGAAACTATTTCTCGGCAATTTGAACTTTTTTCTTTTTTGGGCGATTTTACTAGCAGTTATGGTTGGTGGTTTGCTTCGCTTGGGATTTTTATTACTCTGCGTGAGTGCAGTATTTGCAAGTGAAAAAAAAACGTTTTTGTCCAGTGATCGGCGGGTTACTTTATGTGTTTGTGTGATATTTAGAAAAGTTTGAAAAGGCTGATTTCCTTTTGACAACACATAATAATTACCACATAACACGTCAAATCAACTTCATTTCATGGGGTATAAAACACCACACTTTTGCATGGTCAACAACAGAGAATACAACCTTTATATTCAGGAATGGCAAGTATCATTTTTGTGCCGAAATACTAAGTTGGGACAAACATCAGCAACAACAAAAAAAATATTTATCTGTGTATAAATATAAAAATCATAAATATTTTATATCACAAAAATAGGAATGAACTTGCAAGGTATTCAAAAATGTCTGAACTTTGTCAATCCAGCAAAAAATGTGTTATTGATGTAATGAATACACACCAGTGCTGTAGTGACTATTTTAAAACATTGGATAAGCTTTTGTGTATTTTATTCAGTTCCAGTATTCCTGATATCTGTGCACTGATCTTAAGCACAGAGGAAAACTGTATGCTGCAGTTAGCGACAGTTACCTTTTTGGTCTCGTTATCAAAAAAATGCCAACAGTTAATAAAATACACAATCCACAAATACACAAATACACAAATGTAGGAAAAAACACCACAAAAATCAATAGCATGTCAACATGGTCAACAAAATCGAATGCAAGGGTTTTCAATGGGAGCTGTGTGTTGTCCAGGGTTGTTAAAAGTACTAAACTTTTTTCAAAGTATACGTAAATGTAAAGTATTGTTTTTACCCACACCCTGAGTACAGAAAACGTTAAGTAAATTTTTTTACTTTTACTCTTGAGTAAACATGAGTAAAATACTTTTCCGCCCAGAAAACATGAAAGTGAGCATTTTTCAGGAATTTTGCCCCAATTTTCACACAACATCACTAATTTTCATACCTGTTTGAACATTTTAACCCTCAAATTCACTAGTTCATGTGCTATTTCCCACTTTAAGCTATTTTAATAATTTTTTCCCCTATTTTTCGCTTTTTTTCTCCCTTTTCCCCATCTATCCCTTGAAAAAGCAATATAACAAAACCTATCTGAAATACGTTTTCTGTACTCAACTACTTTCAAAAAGTATACATAAAAGCGAGTACAGGAACATTTTTCAAAATATACGTAAACATATTTACTCAGTACTTGAGTATATGTTCTTTTTGAGTAAACATAAATACGTTTTAACACCTATGGTGTAGGCCCCCGAATCGGCCAGCAGTCTATTTATCCATCACTGTTTATTAATATTGCCATCTACCTATCAACACCAAATTACTGGAGACCCCTGATCAAATGCACAGTATTCCTCAAAATCCGAAGAAAAAACTCAAACAACTTTTCTGTGTTTCCGTATTCTCCAATAAGAATCTCATTTGAGTTTTGAGTTTTTCAAAATCATTGAGTTTCTGTGGTTCTGTGTAGAATAAAAACACAGAAACTCAATGAGTTTTTATGTTCAATTCGTGTGTGTTTTCCATCGTTGGAAATCAGATTGCAAGTTACTTATTCGAGTTGCATTTTTAGGGGATACCTCAATTTTGACTTTAAATGTCACTGCTTCTTTTGATTGCTTGAAAGTGTAATTAGGCACTAAAAATGCTAAAAATGAGAGAAGTTCACTGTTTGTCTCCTTATTTCTTTCTAGTTCACAATAATGTCATGTGACTATAATATGTCAAAGACATTTTTGAGAAGGTCGATGGCATTATATCACATGGGTTTTTTTTCATTTAAGACGAATATGGAACAGCGAACAGAAATACAGGTGAACAAACACGTAAGGTAATTCATTTCAATATATTTACGTAGCATGTGAAAGCAGTTGTTAAATATAAATATTCACTTTTACTTAAACACATACATAAAATACCTATTTATATATTAAAAGCATTTGTAAATTTGTATGTAATGTTAAGGGCATTGCCGACGCAGCATGTCAGCCCCTAATAGTGAAGAGCCCAGCCGCCTCAGTAGTCTAGTGGTTAGGGCACTCGTGTTCTATACGAGAGGTGCGGGTTCGATTCCCACCTGAGGCAAGTGCAATTTTGCACTCTTTCTGTAAACCAATTTCAAAATGTTTATTTTATGGCGATTCTTGTTGTATTTTGGAAAATCCATGAATTTTGAGGTAATCTGGTGATTTTTATCATCTAATCTTAAGCTGTGTTAAAAAGTAAATATCTTTCTCCCATGCTTTAAGTACTCTGAAACTACGCTTTTTGGAAACTCAGCAGACTAGATAAATATTTCCAGAGGGAACACTCTGGCGAGGTGGTGCATGATCACTTTGAATAAACCCAGGTGCCCAACTTCCTCTACGCAGTGTTGTGCCAAATTGATAATACCGTATTACCTCGAAATACCCCAGGTGGTTTATTATTTCGACAGCAAAATTTGAGGGGGGGATAATTCGAGGGGGGGGGGGGGTTTATTCGAGAGGGGGGTCTATGATTTCGCCAGAAATTTTCGGAAATTCCCCATACGCAGACGTAGAAAAATCGAAACACTCACATAGATTTATATGTGTTTATAGGCATATATTACCATATACCGTAAATCCTCGAATAAGTCCCCAGGGGAGTTATTTTTTCGTCAGAATTTTTTGAGGGGGGACTTATTCGAGGGGGGGAGTTATTCGAGGGGAGGAGTTATTTTTTCGTCAGAATATTCAGGAACAGAGGTATAAAAGTAAGCAAAAAATACGCAGAAAATAAGCATAATACTGCATACATAAGAGCATAAATACATCGCTGCCATAAGTAAAACATTCTTATTAGTTTATCGTTGCACGCCGTACCGCATTTGCATTCGGTATATGACACAATGTATTTGCGGCATCGATCAGAGGGGGGAGTTATTCGAGGGGGGGAGTTATTTTTTCCTCAGGCTCACAACAGGGGGGAGTTATTCGAGTACAACGTTTAACGTGTGTTCTGCATAGTACAGATCACAAACTGCGGTATTTGTCATGTACGTTCACGTTACACTCAATTTTAGGGGGGGGGGGTATTTCAAGGGGGGGGGTTTATTATTTCCTCAGCCGAAATTTAGGGGGGGTATTTCGAGGGGGGGGGTTAATTCAAGGGGGGGGGGATAATTCGAGGTAATACGGTAGGTGTAAAACCTGGTTTTGAAAATCGGTAATACGAGAGTAGACCCAAGCGTAACACAGACAATGAAGATAAAAAATTTCACTTTTAATTTTTTTCCTGGAAATTTTTTTAAAATTTTCAGTTTGATTAGTGACAAATTTACATTCCCATGGTTTTGGTGGTGGGGTGAATTCAAAATGATTTGTTTCACCAAATTTAATATACCTTTCAGCAAATACTGCACTTTTAACAACTCTGCATTTTTAAGATGTCACCATATAAAATGATTGAACGGCAGCTTTTCTACATCATTCAAGACATCTCTTGTAACTTAACTGCTAAAATTTCACATTCTTTCTATTTTATTGAATGCCACTAACTTTTACCAGAAACAGAGTAAGATCAAGATTTTGGAACATCTTGAATTTGAGGGATTTCACCAGCCAACCAATGAGGCGAAACAGTGATGCTACTTTCTGAGCCAAAATCACTGCCATTATGGATTTGGTGGTGCGCATTGATTGCCGCCACATTATTTGTGGCTGATGGAACTGAAATATCTGCCGGTAAGGTTGACTTTATGATTGTCTGGATGCTTGAAGAAGTGAAAGCTCAACTTAGGTATACACGGCGGACATGAAACTCTACAATGTTGGTGGACTTAATTCCCAATACTTATGTCTCACGTTCAAGTTTGACGGATGATTTTCGCTCAGTTCATGGTCGATATTACTTTTGTGCGACCATGTGATGTGAGAACAAAACGTTTTTGCATTTTCTGGCTCAACGACACAGTTTGAAATCGAACCGGGGATGTTAGATACATACACGAAAAGTGCCAAAATAGCACATATGTATCCTAACCCACAGGCAGATAGAGATGTACAGATAAAGTTGTGTAAACGAAAAAATAATCATTGCGAAACGAGTGAAATCACTCTCGTTTTAATGCAACATGAACTCTTCAAACATGTATTAATGTAGGATATATCAATTGTTATCTAATTTCTAGGTCTATCGTGACGATTTCACGTATTTTAATTTCCCTTGTATTGCGAAATAATTTGTGCACAGCTACGTTTGGCAAAGTGCCCATTCGGTTAACACTACAGTCATTGCGTATTCTTTCAGAACATTGTAGGCCATCATGTCCG
>OZ038458.1:1937244-2069655 GCA_964036195.1 Sphaerolaimus hirsutus
GTATCCGTCCCAAAATTGAGATGTTGAAATCACTAACAGATATCTACATCGTGTCCGAAAATTATCTAAAAAGCTTCAGTAGTTCTTAAGATATAAATGTAAATTTAAAATTTGGCTATTTGTCGGCAACATTTGTAGTTGGAATTGCTGACAAATAGCGAAATTTTAAATTTAGATTTATATCTTAAGAACTGGAGTATCTTAAGAACTTATACTGGAGCGGGTTGGATATCTAGACGTTCTTGAGTATTTGTAATTTGTCGACACTGAATTTGTCGCTTCAGCTCCTATTTGTCGCTATGCTGTAAATAACCCTTTAATCCAAAGCGATGGGCGCCACGGCCTACGAGGCTACGGGGCCATAGGGGATTTTGGGGTTAGCATTTTGGGGGGGGGGTTAACCTGCCGGCGCGTGCTAATAACTCGGGAACCGCTTGGCGAAAAATGTTGAAATTTGGATATGATATAGTTCTAGGTTGGGGCTACGCACAATTTTGACGATTTTTTTATACGACCCCCCAGACCGGAGATAGGGGGGGTCTATAAAAACACTGTCATTTGCGTTTTTTGGGAGTCGCCGAGAACATGCAAACTTTGAACATCAATAGCTCGGTCATTTGTGAACCGATTTTAGTCATTAAAATGTTAAAATGATCACAAATGTTCGGAGAGTTCATTTCTGAGGTCAAATCAGAGAGACACATTTGTTTATATATCGATTTAGCCCGATTTCGAAATGCAAAATTTCCGCAAATGCTTTTTGAACATGCTATCCTATTCTCCTGATCGAGAGAAACTCAATGAAACAAAAATGAGATCGATATCTCTTTCCGATCAAAAGTTATGGCGCTTCAAACTTTTCCCTCCCATCCACATAAATAAGCACATGCATGCATGCAACTTCAAAACTCCATTTCTCAGCCGATTTTCACTGATGAACACTTAAAATGATCAGAATAACATGGAGATTTCATTTTTAGGACCAGATTATCCCTATATCGCAGCAGATTTCCCATACAAAAAATTAATGCGAACTCTTGAATTAAATTGTCATAATGAAAATGCATACAAATAAACTGTGGATAAAAATGATATCTACATGTCATTCTGATCATTTTAAGTGTTCATCAGTGAAAATCGGCTGAGAAATGGCCGAGATATGGAGTTTTGAAGTTGCATGCATGTGCTTATTTATGTGGATAGGAGGGAAAAGTTTGAAGCGCCATAACTTTTGATCGGAAAGAGATATCGATCTCATTTTTGTTTCATTGAGTTTCTCTCGATCAGGAGAATAGGATAGCATGTTCAAAAAGCAAACTTTTGCGGAAATTTTGCATTTCGAAATCGGGCTAAATCGATATATAAACAAATGTGTCTCTCCGATTTGACATCAGAAATGGACTCTCCGAACATTTGTGATCATTTTAACATTTTAATGACTAAAATCGGTTCACAAATGACCGAGCTATTGATGTTCAAGTTTGCATGTTCTCGGCGACACCCAAAAAAACGCAAATGACAGTGGTTTTATAGACCCCCCCTATCTCCGGTCTGGGGGGTCGTAGAAAAAAATCGTCAAAATTGTGCTAAGCCTCAACCTAGAACTATATCATATCCAAATTTCAACATTTTTCGCCAAGCGGTTCCCGAGTTATTAGCACGCGCCGGCAGGTTAACCCCCCCCCCCCCCCTAAAATGCTAACCCCAAAATCCCCTATGATTGGGGCTCACGACAATTTCCTGTGCACTAGAGGTGCATGAAATCAATTTCTCTATTACAGAGTTCCATGCACCAGAAGTATTTACATGAACTGTATTCACATGCACTGTAAATGAATATCACCTTAATAAAAAACAAAGAAATCGGCATTAGAAATTTACCAGTGCACAGAAAGTTGTAAGAAGCTCACACAGTATTTTAAAAAAAGTAAACATCGACTTTCTAGGCCCCAGGGACCCTTACTATTGAATGTTGGGAATTTTTACACTCTCTGAGTCACACTGACCACTACCATCACGTCACACATGTTCAGTCACTACAAAACAACTTTTCAGAAACTTTGCACTCTGGAAAAGCACTTGAAAGTATGAAGAAAGTTTTTTTTAATTTGCAGTGACTTCAGTAGCAGACATTATCAATTATTTACTTCCTCGTTCAATCAAAAATTACTCTAATCATAATTAATTCATAAACAATCATTACAGCATGTGTGCCATCAAATCAGGAGGGTGGTCAAGAATTGATGCCAGGAAATCGACTTAACACAAAGCACTTTGTGTTCAGTTGTCACTGGAAAGTGGAGTGGAAAATGACACTTTACTATGAACCAATACGTCAGTTTTAGTATGCAATATTAATTATGTTGTCTGGTGCACTGAAGTGAACATATTACACCTAAAAACTTTTAAAATCTGAAAATTATACATTAATTATACTGCAATACTTTTATCATAAAATTGCGAACAAATAAAGAATAGGTCATATATATTTTAATTGAATTAAATCTTATATCAAATACTTTTGATGGGAATGAACAGAACTTAATCATTCTGATGAGATATGGTAGATTTCAATGCATATATTTAGGTGCAGTTTATCTGTGTGTTTTGTAAGCAGAAGTCACAGGTCACCATAAAGTTACCATAAGACAGTGTTTACACTGTGACGACTGTGATGACAAAAATGTGATTTTTCCGCCATTTTTGTGTGATACATATGAAATATTTTTCATGTGTGAAGCCTTAATTGACCAAGCTTAACTGTAGTTAGGAAGAAATTTATATTCAAAAAGAAAAAGACAATGTTTTAGATTAATTTTCTGATACCCTTCTCTGAAAGATAATTCGTTTCCAGAGTGCATTGCTGATGATGGATACAAAATGGAGCCAGACAGCGAATACACACAGCCGGATGGAACCATAGTGCATTGTGAAACTACTGGAAATGGTATACAAAAGAGATATGTTAGAAGTAAGTTTGTTAGGCTGATCTCAGTATATAGAACAGTGTGCATGTAAAAAGTGTAAATGCAAAGTAAATGTTACCCAGTGCTTGCACTGTAAAAAGCCACTGCTGAAGGGTTACGTATTATGTCTGTGTGTGAGTTGTTTTAAGAAATAGAAAGGATAAACAAGGTGTATCATTCAGTTACCTGTCATGTTTTATCTGTGAAAATGCTGTTATATCCAGCATGACTACAACATGCACACATTCTTCACAACAAATATAAGATAACTGCAAATAAGCAAATTTACCACATTTCAGACCAGGGTTGCCACTGGAATGGATTTGTATACAAAGCTGGTGACCAGTGGGTTGACGAAAGAACATCTGGTTTGGTACAAAAAGGTATTGCTTTGACATGTGAAAAAATAAAAGGAGAATCTGTGCAGTATCTGATCAAAGCTGAAGGTTATTTTCAGCCACAAAACTTAAACATTCAGACCACTTTAAAATTATTGTTTTCTTCAGGTTGTGTCTTGCACAATGGGGAGATCGTTGCCATAGGCAACTACAAGAAAGTTGGAGATACATACTATTCATGCAAAGCTGATGCAGCTAATCAATCTATCTGTATACTTGAAAAAATCAAAGGTGATCAGTATATTTTACTATTTTTCCATCATTCCCCACCATTATCATTTGAAATTTGATTTTGTTCTACAGTAAACTGCACTGATGAGACGGGTGATCATGATATTCATGAAATATGGAACAATCCAATCAGAAAACAGAGATATCAATGCTATTTCAGTGGTGGAATTGGCTTTATATGGTCTATAGGCATGTGCTTGCCAGAGAAGGTTTTGTTTTTGCATGTGACTGTAACAAAGATACTCTAAATATTCCAGGGTGCCTTGTTGGCGATGAAAATGAGTATGTGCCACCAAGGTGGATCAAAAAAATTGGACCATCTTTTTGGTACTGTAAAGGAGATGGAACAGGGTGGATAGCAACAGAATTGACAGGTTCTACAATTTAGATATTGTAGTTGTTGCAACTTGATATTAACTGCATCCAATAATGGCAGCTGGAGTTGGCTCAACCATATGTCTTGCACCAAATGGCACAGAGTATGAGCTATTTGAAAAATGGATTGTAAACACAACTGTGTACCAATGTGTATACACAACTGCTGGCATTTCAGCAGCGAGGCAGATTGGTAATCAAATTGCTCCATAGATAATGCCAAGAAACAAATCATAGTTGTATCTTTGCATGCAGGATGCTTCAGTGAAGATGTTTACTTTGCCGTGAACCAAATTCAAGAGGTAAATGATGGCCCGATGAAATGCTTTTGGAATGGAACAGCTCTTTACTTGAGATGGCTGACTCAAGAAGAGCTTCAACAATGGGAGAAGGAAAAGGAGGCACTTGGACAGAGTGGAGGCATTATATCTGGTTGGTTGATTGCTAACTGTTGGCTACATTTGAGATATTCGAGCCATTGAGCTACATTCTATTGCAGTGTAAATTGGTTAGAGAGTTATGGAACTTCCAAACTCTTTAAAGTTTAGTATTTGCATAATCATGCACAGCAAAAAATAGGTTCTTGATGCGTGTGGAAGCGGGCTAGATGCGCGTGAAGCGGCGCGCTTCCACACGCTTCCACACGCATCCACCAGCATCACGAAATTTCAGGTGAAGTGTCTTCCACACGCTTCACCACGCGCTTCAGGCGCTTCCAAAATTGTGGAAGACACTTCACGACGCTAGCGCTTCATCACACTTCACTCACATATACATTTGCACAACAGCTCTTTGTTAAAAAGCGTGAAGTGCCTTCTATGGCTTAGAATTCACGACTTATAATGCATTATTACATTGGCTCCACAGCCATTCTATGGCTATTTATCATCACTAAGTACGGACACTTGTGTAATATACATGTATACCATATTTCCTCGAAATACCCCCTATCTCGAAATACCCCCTATCTTGAAATACCCCCCTCAAAATAGGCACTATGAACTTATACACCCCCATTCGAAATACCCCCCCCCCCAAATTCACTGTATACAGAATGTAATGCGGTTTGTGATCCGGGAAACGCAGTACACATGTTATAAACAATGACTGTGTTATGTTTAAACTGGTTATATAAATGGCGGTTTTTGTTGCATTTTTCAACGTTTTGTGAACGTTTCAAACAACAACTTAGTACTGGGATTTCGAAAATTTTCTGGTGAAATAATAACCCCCCCCCCCCTCGAAATACCCCCCACTCATTTAAACCCCCTCAAAATTTCCACTCTGAAAAAAAAAACCCCATGGGGTAATTTGAAATATGGTATGTCAAAACAACTATATTTGGAACAATTTAGAAATAACTTGATATTTTTTTGCAAAAATCAAGAAAGCACCTTTTTTAACTGCATTTTCCAATGCATTTTAAAGTGCTTTTTAAACAAGCACGGTCAATGAAAAAACTTATTTTTTCATCCCTGAGTGTATTCTTCCAATCCTATTAAATACAAAAACTACTAACAGCACAAGGAGGTTATGGACATGGAGAAAACATCACAACAACATCACAACCACACACAAGCACAGCAGCTGACAATTCAACCAGTGACACCACATTGTTTATAAGCACTGAAACATCCACTGCAGGTAAGTGAAATTATTGGTGTGTGTGCAATAAAAATCTACTACAAATACTAAAGCATTTTCCACAGTCACGGAGCCTGAGGCAGTCACCACTGGATTACCTGAATTAAGTACCACAGCTGAGGCTGAAACTGAAACTGTGCCAACAGAAAGTACAACTGTAGAGGTTGAAATTCCATCATCAACAATCATTGTGCCAGGGGAAACCACAGTGCAGCCAGAAACTGAACAAACAACAGTGGAATCTGAGTTTACTGAGGAATACAATGTCACTGAGGTTGTGACACAGGCTGAAACTGAAACTGTGCCAACAGAAGGTACAACTGTAGAGGTTGAAATTCCATCATCAACAATCATTGTGCCAGTGGAAACCACAGTGCAGCCAGAAACTGAACAAACAACAGTGGAATCTGAGTTTACTGAGGAATACAATGTCACAGAGGTTGTGACACAGGCTGAAACTGAAACTGTGCCAACAGAAGGTACAACTGTAGAGGTTGAAACTGTGCCAACAGAAAGTACAACTGTAGAGGTTGAAATTCCATCATCAACAATCATTGTGCCAGTGGAAACCACAGTGCAGCCGGAAACTGAACAAACAACAGTGGAATCTGAGTTTACTGAGGAATACAATGTCACTGAGGTTGTGACACAGGCTGAAACTGAAACTGTGCCAACAGAAGGAACAACTGTAGAGGTTGAAATTCCATCATCAACAATCATTGTGCCAGGGGAAACCACAGTGCAGCCAGAAACTGAACAAACAACAGTGGAATCTGAGTTTACTGAGGAATACAATGTCACTGAGGTTGTGACACAGGCTGAAACTGAAACTGTGCCAACAGAAGGTACAACTGTAGAGGTTGAAACTGTGCCAACAGAAAGTACAACTGTAGAGGTTGAAATTCCTTCATCAACAATCATTGTGCCAGGGGAAACCACAGTGCAGCCAGAAACTGAACAAACAACAGTGGAATCTGAGTTTACTGAGGAATACAATGTCACTGAGGTTGTGACACAGGCTGAAACTGAAACTGTGCCAACAGGAAGTACAACTATAGAGGTTGAAACTGTGCCAACAGAAATTACAACTATAGAGGTTGAAACTGTGCCAACAGAAAGTACAACTGTAGAGGTTGAAATTCCATCATCAACAATCATTGTGCCAGTGGAAACCACAGTGCAGCCAGAAACTGAACAAACAACAGTGGAATCTGAGTTTACTGAGGAATACAATGTCACTGAGGTTGTGACACAGGCTGAAACTGAAACTGTGCCAACAGAAGGTACAACTGTAGAGGTTGAAATTCCATCATCAACAATCATTGTGCCAGGGGAAACCACAGTGCAGCCAGAAACTGAACAAACAACAGTGGAATCTGAGTTTACTGAGGAATACAATGTCACTGAGGTTGTGACACAGGCTGAAACTGAAATTGTGCCAACAGAAAGTACAACTGTAGAGGTTGAAATTCCATCATCAACAATCATTGTGCCAGGGGAAACCACAGTGCAGCCAGAAACTGAACAAACAACAGTGGAATCTGAGTTTACTGAGGAATACAATGTCACTGAGGTTGTGACACAGGCTGAAACTGAAACTGTGCCAACAGGAAGTACAACTATAGAGGTTGAAACTGTGCCAACAGAAATTACAACTATAGAGGTTGAAACTGTGCCAACAGAAAGTACAACTGTAGAGGTTGAAATTCCATCATCAACAATCATTGTGCCAGTGGAAACCACAGTGCAGCCAGAAACTGAACAAACAACAGTGGAATCTGAGTTTACTGAGGAATACAATGTCACTGAGGTTGTGACACAGGCTGAAACTGAAACTGTGCCAACAGAAGGTACAACTGTAGAGGTTGAAATTCCATCATCAACAATCATTGTGCCAGGGGAAACCACAGTGCAGCCAGAAACTGAACAAACAACAGTGGAATCTGAGTTTACTGAGGAATACAATGTCACTGAGGTTGTGACACAGGCTGAAACTGAAACTGTGCCAACAGAAGGTACAACTGTAGAGGTTGAAATTCCATCATCAACAATCATTGTGCCAGGGGAAACCACAGTGCAGCCAGAAACTGAACAAACAACAGTGGAATCTGAGTTTACTGAGGAATACAATGTCACTGAGGTTGTGACACAGGCTGAAACTGAAACTGTGCCAACAGGAAGTACAACTATAGAGGTTGAAACTGTGCCAACAGAAAGTACAACTATAGAGGTTGAAACTGTGCCAACAGAAGGTACAACTGTAGAGGTTGAAATTCCATCATCAACAATCATTGTGCCAGTGGAAACCACAGTGCAGCCAGAAACTGAACAAACAACAGTGGAATCTGAGTTTACTGAGGAATACAATGTCACTGAGGTTGTGACACAGGCTGAAACTGAAACTGTGCCAACAGGAAGTACAACTATAGAGGTTGAAACTGTGCCAACAGAAAGTACAACTGTAGAGGTTGAAATTCCATTATCAACAATCATTGTGCCAGGGGAAACCACAGTGCAGCCAGAAACTGAACAAACAACAGTGGAATCTGAGATTACTGAGGAATACAATGTCACTGAGGTTGTGACACAGGCTGAAACTGAAACTGTGCCAACAGAAGGTACAACTGTAGAGGTTGAAATTCCATCATCAACAATCATTGTGCCAGGGGAAACCACAGTGCAGCCAGAAACTGAACAAACAACAGTGGAATCTGAGATTACTGAGGAATACAATGTCACTGAGGTTGTGACACAGGCTGAAACTGAAACTGTGCCAACAGAAGGTACAACTATAGAGGTTGAAACTGTGCCAACAGAAAGTACAACTATAGAGGTTGAAACTGTGCCAACAGAAGGTACAACTGTAGAGGTTGAAATTCCATCATCAACAATCATTGTGCCAGTGGAAACCACAGTGCAGCCAGAAACTGAACAAACAACAGTGGAATCTGAGTTTACTGAGGAATACAATGTCACTGAGGTTGTGACACAGGCTGAAACTGAAACTGTGCCAACAGGAAGTACAACTATAGAGGTTGAAACTGTGCCAACAGAAAGTACAACTGTAGAGGTTGAAATTCCATCATCAACAATCATTGTGCCAGGGGAAACCACAGTGCAGCCAGAAACTGAACAAACAACAGTGGAATCTGAGATTACTGAGGAATACAATGTCACTGAGGTTGTGACACAGGCTGAAACTGAAACTGTGCCAACAGAAGGTACAACTGTAGAGGTTGAAATTCCATCATCAACAATCATTGTGCCAGGGGAAACCACAGTGCAGCCAGAAACTGAACAAACAACAGTGGAATCTGAGTTTACTGAGGAATACAATGTCACTGAGGTTGTGACACAGGCTGAAACTGAAACTGTGCCAACAGAAGGTACAACTGTAGAGGTTGAAATTCCATCATCAACAATCATTGTGCCAGGGGAAACCACAGTGCAGCCAGCAACTGAACAAACAACAGTGGAATCTGAGTTTACTGAGGAATACAATGTCACTGAGGTTGTGACACAGGCTGAAACTGAAACTGTGCCAACAGGAAGTACAACTATAGAGGTTGAAACTGTGCCAACAGAAAGTACAACTATAGAGGTTGAAACTGTGCCAACAGAAAGTACAACTGTAGAGGTTGAAATTCCATCATCAACAATCATTGTGCCAGTGGAAACCACAGTGCAGCCAGAAACTGAACAAACAACAGTGGAATCTGAGTTTACTGAGGAATACAATGTCACTGAGGTTGTGACACAGGCTGAAACTGAAACTGTGCCAACAGAAGGTACAACTGTAGAGGTTGAAATTCCATCATCAACAATCATTGTGCCAGGGGAAACCACAGTGCAGCCAGAAACTGAACAAACAACAGTGGAATCTGAGTTTACTGAGGAATACAATGTCACTGAGGTTGTGACACAGGCTGAAACTGAAACTGTGCCAACAGAAGGTACAACTGTAGAGGTTGAAATTCCATCATCAACAATCATTGTGCCAGGGGAAACCACAGTGCAGCCAGAAACTGAACAAACAACAGTGGAATCTGAGTTTACTGAGGAATACAATGTCACTGAGGTTGTGACACAGGCTGAAACTGAAACTGTGCCAACAGGAAGTACAACTATAGAGGTTGAAACTGTGCCAACAGAAAGTACAACTATAGAGGTTGAAACTGTGCCAACAGAAGGTACAACTGTAGAGGTTGAAATTCCATCATCAACAATCATTGTGCCAGTGGAAACCACAGTGCAGCCAGAAACTGAACAAACAACAGTGGAATCTGAGTTTACTGAGGAATACAATGTCACTGAGGTTGTGACACAGGCTGAAACTGAAACTGTGCCAACAGGAAGTACAACTATAGAGGTTGAAACTGTGCCAACAGAAAGTACAACTGTAGAGGTTGAAATTCCATCATCAACAATCATTGTGCCAGGGGAAACCACAGTGCAGCCAGAAACTGAACAAACAACAGTGGAATCTGAGATTACTGAGGAATACAATGTCACTGAGGTTGTGACACAGGCTGAAACTGAAACTGTGCCAACAGAAGGTACAACTGTAGAGGTTGAAATTCCATCATCAACAATCATTGTGCCAGTTGAAACCACAGTGCAGCCAGAAACTGAACAAACAACAGTGGAATCTGAGTTTACTGAGGAATACAATGTCACTGAGGTTGTGACACAGGCTGAAACTGAAACTGTGCCAACAGGAAGTACAACCATAGAGGTTGAAACTGTGCCAACAGAAAGTACAACTATAGAGGTTGAAACTGTGCCAACAGAAAGTACAACTGTAGAGGTTGAAATTCCATCATCAACAATCATTGTGCCAGGGGAAACCACAGTGCAGCCAGAAACTGAACAAACAACAGTGGAATCTGAGTTTACTGAGGAATACAATGTCACTGAGGTTGTGACACAGGCTGAAACTGAAACTGTGCCAACAGAAGGTACAACTGTAGAGGTTGAAATTCCATCATCAACAATCATTGTGCCAGTGGAAACCACAGTGCAGCCAGAAACTGAACAAACAACAGTGGAATCTGAGTTTACTGAGGAATACAATGTCACTGAGGTTGTGACACAGGCTGAAACTGAAACTGTGCCAACAGGAAGTACAACTGTAGAGGTTGAAATTCAATCATCAACAATCATTGTGCCAGGGGAAACCACAGTGCAGCCAGAAACTGAACAAACAACAGTTGAATCTGAGTTTACTGAGGAATACAATGTCACTGAGGTTGTGACACAGGCTGAAACTGAAACTGTGCCAACAGGAAGTACAACTATAGAGGTTGAAACTGTGCCAACAGAAAGTACAACTGTAGAGGTTGAAATTCCATCATCAACAATCATTGTGCCAGGGGAAACCACAGTGCAGCCAGAAACTGAACAAACAACAGTGGAATCTGAGATTACTGAGGAATACAATGTCACTGAGGTTGTGACACAGGCTGAAACTGAAACTGTGCCAACAGAAGGTACAACTGTAGAGGTTGAAATTCCATCATCAACAATCATTGTGCCAGTTGAAACCACAGTGCAGCCAGAAACTGAACAAACAACAGTGGAATCTGAGTTTACTGAGGAATACAATGTCACTGAGGTTGTGACACAGGCTGAAACTGAAACTGTGCCAACAGGAAGTACAACCATAGAGGTTGAAACTGTGCCAACAGAAAGTACAACTATAGAGGTTGAAACTGTGCCAACAGAAAGTACAACTGTAGAGGTTGAAATTCCATCATCAACAATCATTGTGCCAGGGGAAACCACAGTGCAGCCAGAAACTGAACAAACAACAGTGGAATCTGAGTTTACTGAGGAATACAATGTCACTGAGGTTGTGACACAGGCTGAAACTGAAACTGTGCCAACAGAAGGTACAACTGTAGAGGTTGAAATTCCATCATCAACAATCATTGTGCCAGTGGAAACCACAGTGCAGCCAGAAACTGAACAAACAACAGTGGAATCTGAGTTTACTGAGGAATACAATGTCACTGAGGTTGTGACACAGGCTGAAACTGAAACTGTGCCAACAGGAAGTACAACTGTAGAGGTTGAAATTCAATCATCAACAATCATTGTGCCAGGGGAAACCACAGTGCAGCCAGAAACTGAACAAACAACAGTGGAATCTGAGTTTACTGAGGAATACAATGTCACTGAGGTTGTGACACAGGCTGAAACTGAAACTGTGTTAACAGGAAGTACAACCATAGAGGTTGAAACTGTGCCAACAGAAAGTACAACTATAGAGGTTGAAACTGTGCCAACAGAAAGTACAACTGTAGAGGTTGAAATTCCATCATCAACAATCATTGTGCCAGTGGAAACCACAGTGCAGCCAGAAACTGAACAAACAACAGTGGAATCTGAGATTACTGAGGAATACAATGTCACTGAGGTTGTGACACAGGCTGAAACTGAAACTGTGCCAACAGAAGGTACAACTGTAGAGGTTGAAATTCCATCATCAACAATCATTGTGCCAGGGGAAACCACAGTGCAGCCAGAAACTGAACAAACAACAGTGGAATCTGAGTTTACCGAGGAATACAATGTCACTGAGGTTGTGACACAGGCTGAAACTGAAACTGTGTTAACAGGAAGTACAACCATAGAGGTTGAAACTGTGCCAACAGAAAGTACAACTATAGAGGTTGAAACTGTGCCAACAGGAAGTACAACTGTAGAGGTTGAAATTCAATCATCAACAATCATTGTGCCAGGGGAAACCACAGTGCAGCCAGAAACTGAACAAACAACAGTTGAATCTGAGTTTACTGAGGAATACAATGTCACTGAGGTTGTGACACAGGCTGAAACTGAAACTGTGCCAACAGGAAGTACAACTATAGAGGTTGAAACTGTGCCAACAGAAAGTACAACTGTAGAGGTTGAAATTCCATCATCAACAATCATTGTGCCAGGGGAAACCACAGTGCAGCCAGAAACTGAACAAACAACAGTGGAATCTGAGATTACTGAGGAATACAATGTCACTGAGGTTGTGACACAGGCTGAAACTGAAACTGTGCCAACAGAAGGTACAACTGTAGAGGTTGAAATTCCATCATCAACAATCATTGTGCCAGTTGAAACCACAGTGCAGCCAGAAACTGAACAAACAACAGTGGAATCTGAGTTTACTGAGGAATACAATGTCACTGAGGTTGTGACACAGGCTGAAACTGAAACTGTGCCAACAGGAAGTACAACCATAGAGGTTGAAACTGTGCCAACAGAAAGTACAACTATAGAGGTTGAAACTGTGCCAACAGAAAGTACAACTGTAGAGGTTGAAATTCCATCATCAACAATCATTGTGCCAGGGGAAACCACAGTGCAGCCAGAAACTGAACAAACAACAGTGGAATCTGAGTTTACTGAGGAATACAATGTCACTGAGGTTGTGACACAGGCTGAAACTGAAACTGTGCCAACAGAAGGTACAACTGTAGAGGTTGAAATTCCATCATCAACAATCATTGTGCCAGTGGAAACCACAGTGCAGCCAGAAACTGAACAAACAACAGTGGAATCTGAGTTTACTGAGGAATACAATGTCACTGAGGTTGTGACACAGGCTGAAACTGAAACTGTGCCAACAGGAAGTACAACTGTAGAGGTTGAAATTCAATCATCAACAATCATTGTGCCAGGGGAAACCACAGTGCAGCCAGAAACTGAACAAACAACAGTGGAATCTGAGTTTACTGAGGAATACAATGTCACTGAGGTTGTGACACAGGCTGAAACTGAAACTGTGTTAACAGGAAGTACAACCATAGAGGTTGAAACTGTGCCAACAGAAAGTACAACTATAGAGGTTGAAACTGTGCCAACAGAAAGTACAACTGTAGAGGTTGAAATTCCATCATCAACAATCATTGTGCCAGTGGAAACCACAGTGCAGCCAGAAACTGAACAAACAACAGTGGAATCTGAGATTACTGAGGAATACAATGTCACTGAGGTTGTGACACAGGCTGAAACTGAAACTGTGCCAACAGAAGGTACAACTGTAGAGGTTGAAATTCCATCATCAACAATCATTGTGCCAGGGGAAACCACAGTGCAGCCAGAAACTGAACAAACAACAGTGGAATCTGAGTTTACCGAGGAATACAATGTCACTGAGGTTGTGACAGAGGCTGAAACTGAAACTGTGCCAACAGAAGGTACAACTGTAGAGGTTAAAACTGTGCCAACAGAAAGTACAACTGTAGAGGTTGAAATTCCATCATCAACAATCATTGTGCCAGGGGAAACCACAGTGCAGCCAGAAACTGAACAAACAACAGTGGAATCAGAGTTTACTGAGGAATACAATGTCACTGAGGTTGTGACACAGGCTGAAACTGAAACTGTGCCAACAGAAGGTACAACTGTAGAGGTTGAAACTGTGCCAACAGAAAGTACAACTGTAGAGGTTGAAATTCCATCATCAACAATCATTGTGCCAGTGGAAACCACAGTACAACCAGAAACTGAACAAACAACAGTGGAATCAGAGTTTACTGAGGAATACAATGTCACTGAGGTTGTGACACAGGCTGAAACTGAAACTGTGCCAACAGAAGGTACAACTGTAGAGGTTGAAATTCCATCATCAACAATCATTGTGCCAGTGGAAACCACAGTACAACCAGAAACTGAACAAACAACAGTGGAATCAGAGTTTACTGAGGAATACAATGTCACTGAGGTTGTGACACAGGCTGAAACTGAAACTGTGCCAACAGAAGGTACAACTGTAGAGGTTGAAACTGTGCCAACAGAAAGTACAACTGTAGAGGTTGAAATTCCATCATCAACAATCATTGTGCCAGGGGAAACCACAGTGCAGCCAGAAACTGAACAAACAACAGTGGAATCTGTATTTACCGAGGAATACAATGTCACTGAGGTTGTGACACAGGCTGAAACTGAAACTGTGCCAACAGAAGGTACAACTGTAGAGGTTGAAATTCCATCATCAACAATCATTGTGCCAGTGGAAACCACAGTACAACCAGAAACTGAACAAACAACAGTGGAATCAGAGTTTACTGAGGAATACAATGTCACTGAGGTTGTGACACAGGCTGAAACTGAAACTGTGCCAACAGAAGGTACAACTGTAGAGGTTGAAATTCCATCATCAACAATCATTGTGCCAGTGGAAACCACAGTACAACCAGAAACTGAACAAACAACAGTGGAATCAGAGTTTACTGAGGAATACAATGTCACTGAGGTTGTGACACAGGCTGAAACTGAAACTGTGCCAACAGAAGGTACAACTGTAGAGGTTGAAATTCCATCATCAACAATCATTGTGCCAGTGGAAACCACAGTACAACCAGAAACTGAACAAACAACAGTGGAATCAGAGTTTACTGAGGAATACAATGTCACTGAGGTTGTGACACAGGCTGAAACTGAAACTGTGCCAACAGAAGGTACAACTGTAGAGGTTGAAACTGTGCCAACAGAAAGTACAACTGTAGAGGTTGAAATTCCATCATCAACAATCATTGTGCCAGGGGAAACCACAGTGCAGCCAGAAACTGAACAAACAACAGTGGAATCTGTATTTACCGAGGAATACAATGTCACTGAGGTTGTGACACAGGCTGAAACTGAAACTGTGCCAACAGAAGGTACAACTGTAGAGGTTGAAATTCCATCATCAACAATCATTGTGCCAGTGGAAACCACAGTACAACCAGAAACTGAACAAACAACAGTGGAATCAGAGTTTACTGAGGAATACAATGTCACTGAGGTTGTGACACAGGCTGAAACTGAAACTGTGCCAACAGAAGGTACAACTGTAGAGGTTGAAACTGTGCCAACAGAAAGTACAACTGTAGAGGTTGAAATTCCATCATCAACTATCATTGTGCCAGTGGAAACAACAGTGCAGCCAGAAACTGAACAAACAACAGTGGAATCTGAGTTTACTGAGGAATACAATGTCACTGAGGTTGTGACACAGGCTGAAACTGAAACTGTGCCAACAGAAGGTACAACTGTAGAGGTTGAAATTCCATCATCAACAATCATTGTGCCAGTGGAAACCACAGTGCAGCCAGAAACTGAACAAACAACAGTGGAATCTGAGTTTACCGAGGAATACAATGTCACTGAGGTTGTGACACAGGCTGAAACTGAAACTGTGCCAACAGAAGGTACAACTGTAGAGGTTGAAATTCCATCATCAACAATCATTGTGCCAGTGGAAACCACAGTGCAGCCAGAAACTGAACAAACAACAGTGGAATCAGAGTTTACTGAGGAATACAATGTCACTGAGGTTGTGACACAGGCTGAAACTGAAACTGTGCCAACAGAAGGTACAACTGTAGAGGTTGAAACTGTGCCAACAGAAAGTACAACTGTAGAGGTTGAAATTCCATCATCAACAATCATTGTGCCAGGGGAAACCACAGTGCAGCCAGAAACTGAACAAACAACAGTGGAATCAGAGTTTACTGAGGAATACAATGTCACTGAGGTTGTGACACAGGCTGAAACTGCAACTGTGCCAACAGAAGGTACAACTGTAGAGGTTGAAACTGTGCCAACAGAAAGTACAACTGTAGAGGTTGAAATTCCATCATCAACTATCATTGTGCCAGTGGAAACCACTGTGCAGCCAGAAACTGAACAAACAACAGTGGAATCTGAGTTTACCGAGGAATACAATGTCACTGAGGTTGTGACACAGGCTGAAACTGAAACTGTGCCAACAGAAGGTACAACTGTAGAGGTTGAAATTCCATCATCAACAATCATTGTGCCAGTGGAAACCACAGTGCAGCCGGAAACTGAACAAACAACAGTGGAATCTGAGTTTACCGAGGAATACAATGTCACTGAGGTTGTGACACAGGCTGAAACTGAAACTGTGCCAACAGAAGGTACAACTGTAGAGGTTGAAATTCCATCATCAACAATCATTGTGCCAGTGGAAACCACAGTGCAGCCAGAAACTGAACAAACAACAGTGGAATCAGAGTTTACTGAGGAATACAATGTCACTGAGGTTGTGACACAGGCTGAAACTGAAACTGTGCCAACAGAAGGTACAACTGTAGAGGTTGAAACTGTGCCAACAGAAAGTACAACTGTAGAGGTTGAAATTCCATCATCAACAATCATTGTGCCAGGGGAAACCACAGTGCAGCCAGAAACTGAACAAACAACAGTGGAATCAGAGTTTACTGAGGAATACAATGTCACTGAGGTTGTGACACAGGCTGAAACTGCAACTGTGCCAACAGAAGGTACAACTGTAGAGGTTGAAACTGTGCCAACAGAAAGTACAACTGTAGAGGTTGAAATTCCATCATCAACAATCATTGTGCCAGGGGAAACCACAGTGCAGCCAGAAACTGAACAAACAACAGTGGAATCAGAGTTTACTGAGGAATACAATGTCACTGAGGTTGTGACACAGGCTGAAACTGCAACTGTGCCAACAGAAGGTACAACTGTAGAGGTTGAAACTGTGCCAACAGAAAGTACAACTGTAGAGGTTGAAATTCCATCATCAACTATCATTGTGCCAGTGGAAACAACAGTGCAGCCAGAAACTGAACAAACAACAGTGGAATCTGAGTTTACTGAGGAATACAATGTCACTGAGGTTGTGACACAGGCTGAAACTGAAACTGTGCCAACAGAAGGTACAACTGTAGAGGTTGAAATTCCATCATCAACAATCATTGTGCCAGTGGAAACCACAGTGCAGCCAGATACTGAACAAACAACAGTGGAATCTGAGTTTACTGAGGAATACAATGTCACTGAGGTTGTGACACAGGCTGAAACTGAAACTGTGCCAACAGAAGGTACAACTGTAGAGGTTGAAACTGTGCCAACAGAAAGTACAACTGTAGAGGTTGAAATTCCATCATCAACAATCATTGTGCCAGGGGAAACCACAGTGCAGCCAGAAACTGAACAAACAACAGTGGAATCTGAGTTTACCGAGGAATACAATGTCACTGAGGTTGTGACACAGGCTGAAACTGAAACTGTGCCAACAGAAGGTACAACTGTAGAGGTTGAAATTCCATCATCAACAATCATTGTGCCAGTGGAAACCACAGTACAGCCAGAAACTGAACAAACAACAGTGGAATCAGAGTTTACTGAGGAATACAATGTCACTGAGGTTGTGACACAGGCTGAAACTGAAACTGTGCCAACAGAAGGTACAACTGTAGAGGTTGAAATTCCATCATCAACAATCATTGTGCCAGTGGAAACCACAGTGCAGCCAGAAACTGAACAAACAACAGTGGAATCTGAGTTTACTGAGGAATACAATGTCACTGAGGTTGTGACACAGGCTGAAACTGAAACTGTGCCAACAGAAAGTACAACTGTAGAGGTTGAAATTCCATCATCAACAATCATTGTGCCAGTGGAAACCACAGTACAGCCAGAAACTGAACAAACAACAGTGGAATCTGAGTTTACTGAGGAATACAATGTCACTGAGGTTGTGACACAGGCTGAAACTGAAACTGTGCCAACAGAAAGTACAACTGTAGAGGTTGAAATTCCATCATCAACAATCATTGTGCCAGTGGAAACCACAGTACAGCCAGAAACTGAACAAACAACAGTGGAATCAGAGTTTACTGAGGAATACAATGTCACTGAGGTTGTGACACAGGCTGAAACTGAAACTGTGCCAACAGAAGGTACAACTGTAGAGGTTGAAATTCCATCATCAACAATCATTGTGCCAGTGGAAACCACAGTGCAGCCGGAAACTGAACAAACAACAGTGGAATCTGAGTTTACTGAGGAATACAATGTCACTGAGGTTGTGACACAGGCTGAAACTGAAACTGTGCCAACAGAAGGAACAACTGTAGAGGTTGAAATTCCATCATCAACAATCATTGTGCCAGGGGAAACCACAGTGCAGCCAGAAACTGAACAAACAACAGTGGAATCTGAGTTTACTGAGGAATACAATGTCACTGAGGTTGTGACACAGGCTGAAACTGAAACTGTGCCAACAGAAGGTACAACTGTAGAGGTTGAAATTCCATCATCAACAATCATTGTGCCAGTGGAAACCACAGTGCAGCCAGAAACTGAACAAACAACAGTGGAATCTGAGTTTACTGAGGAATACAATGTCACTGAGGTTGTGACACAGGCTGAAACTGAAACTGTGCCAACAGAAAGTACAACTGTAGAGGTTGAAATTCCATCATCAACAATCATTGTGCCAGTGGAAACCACAGTACAGCCAGAAACTGAACAAACAACAGTGGAATCAGAGTTTACTGAGGAATACAATGTCACTGAGGTTGTGACACAGGCTGAAACTGAAACTGTGCCAACAGAAGGTACAACTGTAGAGGTTGAAATTCCATCATCAACAATCATTGTGCCAGTGGAAACCACAGTGCAGCCAGAAACTGAACAAACAACAGTGGAATCTGAGTTTACTGAGGAATACAATGTCACTGAGGTTGTGACACAGGCTGAAACTGAAACTGTGCCAACAGAAGGTACAACTGTAGAGGTTGAAACTGTGCCAACAGAAAGTACAACTGTAGAGGTTGAAATTCCATCATCAACAATCATTGTGCCAGTGGAAACCACAGTGCAGCCGGAAACTGAACAAACAACAGTGGAATCTGAGTTTACTGAGGAATACAATGTCACTGAGGTTGTGACACAGGCTGAAACTGAAACTGTGCCAACAGAAGGAACAACTGTAGAGGTTGAAATTCCATCATCAACAATCATTGTGCCAGGGGAAACCACAGTGCAGCCAGAAACTGAACAAACAACAGTGGAATCTGAGTTTACTGAGGAATACAATGTCACTGAGGTTGTGACACAGGCTGAAACTGAAACTGTGCCAACAGAAGGTACAACTGTAGAGGTTGAAATTCCATCATCAACAATCATTGTGCCAGTGGAAACCACAGTACAGCCAGAAACTGAACAAACAACAGTGGAATCAGAGTTTACTGAGGAATACAATGTCACTGAGGTTGTGACACAGGCTGAAACTGAAACTGTGCCAACAGAAGGTACAACTGTAGAGGTTGAAATTCCATCATCAACAATCATTGTGCCAGTGGAAACCACAGTGCAGCCAGAAACTGAACAAACAACAGTGGAATCTGAGTTTACTGAGGAATACAATGTCACTGAGGTTGTGACACAGGCTGAAACTGAAACTGTGCCAACAGAAAGTACAACTGTAGAGGTTGAAATTCCATCATCAACAATCATTGTGCCAGTGGAAACCACAGTACAGCCAGAAACTGAACAAACAACAGTGGAATCAGAGTTTACTGAGGAATACAATGTCACTGAGGTTGTGACACAGGCTGAAACTGAAACTGTGCCAACAGAAGGTACAACTGTAGAGGTTGAAATTCCATCATCAACAATCATTGTGCCAGTGGAAACCACAGTGCAGCCAGAAACTGAACAAACAACAGTGGAATCTGAGTTTACTGAGGAATACAATGTCACTGAGGTTGTGACACAGGCTGAAACTGAAACTGTGCCAACAGAAGGTACAACTGTAGAGGTTGAAACTGTGCCAACAGAAAGTACAACTGTAGAGGTTGAAATTCCATCATCAACAATCATTGTGCCAGGGGAAACCACAGTGCAGCCAGAAACTGAACAAACAACAGTGGAATCTGAGTTTACCGAGGAATACAATGTCACTGAGGTTGTGACACAGGCTGAAACTGAAACTGTGCCAACAGAAGGAACAACTGTAGAGGTTGAAATTCCATCATCAACAATCATTGTGCCAGGGGAAACCACAGTGCAGCCAGAAACTGAACAAACAACAGTGGAATCTGAGTTTACTGAGGAATACAATGTCACTGAGGTTGTGACACAGGCTGAAACTGAAACTGTGCCAACAGAAGGAACAACTGTAGAGGTTGAAATTCCATCATCAACAATCATTGTGCCAGTGGAAACCACAGTACAGCCAGAAACTGAACAAACAACAGTGGAATCAGAGTTTACTGAGGAATACAATGTCACTGAGGTTGTGACACAGGCTGAAACTGAAACTGTGCCAACAGAAGGTACAACTGTAGAGGTTGAAATTCCATCATCAACAATCATTGTGCCAGTGGAAACCACAGTACAGCCAGAAACTGAACAAACAACAGTGGGATCAGAGTTTACTGAGGAATACAATGTCACTGAGGTTGTGACACAGGCTGAAACTGAAACTGTGCCAACAGAAGGTACAACTGTAGAGGTTGAAATTCCATCATCAACAATCATTGTGCCAGTGGAAACCACAGTGCAGCCAGAAACTGAACAAACAACAGTGGAATCTGAGTTTACTGAGGAATACAATGTCACTGAGGTTGTGACACAGGCTGAAACTGAAACTGTGCCAACAGAAGGTACAACTGTAGAGGTTGAAATTCCATCATCAACAATCATTGTGCCAGTGGAAACCACAGTACAGCCAGAAACTGAACAAACAACAGTGGAATCAGAGTTTACTGAGGAATACAATGTCACTGAGGTTGTGACACAGGCTGAAACTGAAACTGTGCCAACAGAAGGTACAACTGTAGAGGTTGAAATTCCATCATCAACAATCATTGTGCCAGTGGAAACCACAGTGCAGCCAGAAACTGAACAAACAACAGTGGAATCTGAGTTTACTGAGGAATACAATGTCACTGAGGTTGTGACACAGGCTGAAACTGAAACTGTGCCAACAGAAAGTACAACTGTAGAGGTTGAAATTCCATCATCAACAATCATTGTGCCAGGGGAAACCACAGTGCAGCCAGAAACTGAACAAACAACAGTGGAATCTGAGTTTACTGAGGAATACAATGTCACTGAGGTTGTGACACAGGCTGAAACTGAAACTGTGCCAACAGAAGGTACAACTGTAGAGGTTGAAACTGTGCCAACAGAAAGTACAACTGTAGAGGTTGAAATTCCATCATCAACAATCATTGTGCCAGGGGAAACCACAGTGCAGCCAGAAACTGAACAAACAACAGTGGAATCTGAGTTTACCGAGGAATACAATGTCACTGAGGTTGTGACACAGGCTGAAACTGAAACTGTGCCAACAGAAGGTACAACTGTAGAGGTTGAAATTCCATCATCAACAATCATTGTGCCAGTGGAAACCACAGTACAGCCAGAAACTGAACAAACAACAGTGGAATCAGAGTTTACTGAGGAATACAATGTCACTGAGGTTGTGACACAGGCTGAAACTGAAACTGTGCCAACAGAAGGTACAACTGTAGAGGTTGAAATTCCATCATCAACAATCATTGTGCCAGTGGAAACCACAGTGCAGCCAGAAACTGAACAAACAACAGTGGAATCAGAGTTTACTGAGGAATACAATGTCACTGAGGTTGTGACACAGGCTGAAACTGAAACTGTGCCAACAGAAGGAACAACTGTAGAGGTTGAAATTCCATCATCAACAATCATTGTGCCAGGGGAAACCACAGTGCAGCCAGAAACTGAACAAACAACAGTGGAATCTGAGTTTACTGAGGAATACAATGTCACTGAGGTTGTGACACAGGCTGAAACTGAAACTGTGCCAACAGAAGGTACAACTGTAGAGGTTGAAATTCCATCATCAACAATCATTGTGCCAGTGGAAACCACAGTACAGCCAGAAACTGAACAAACAACAGTGGAATCAGAGTTTACTGAGGAATACAATGTCACTGAGGTTGTGACACAGGCTGAAACTGAAACTGTGCCAACAGAAGGTACAACTGTAGAGGTTGAAATTCCATCATCAACAATCATTGTGCCAGTGGAAACCACAGTGCAGCCAGAAACTGAACAAACAACAGTGGAATCTGAGTTTACTGAGGAATACAATGTCACTGAGGTTGTGACACAGGCTGAAACTGAAACTGTGCCAACAGAAGGAACAACTGTAGAGGTTGAAATTCCATCATCAACAATCATTGTGCCAGGGGAAACCACAGTGCAGCCAGAAACTGAACAAACAACAGTGGAATCTGAGTTTACTGAGGAATACAATGTCACTGAGGTTGTGACACAGGCTGAAACTGAAACTGTGCCAACAGAAGGAACAACTGTAGAGGTTGAAATTCCATCATCAACAATCATTGTGCCAGGGGAAACCACAGTGCAGCCAGAAACTGAACAAACAACAGTGGAATCTGAGTTTACTGAGGAATACAATGTCACTGAGGTTGTGACACAGGCTGAAACTGAAACTGTGCCAACAGAAGGAACAACTGTAGAGGTTGAAATTCCATCATCAACAATCATTGTGCCAGGGGAAACCACAGTGCAGCCAGAAACTGAACAAACAACAGTGGAATCTGAGTTTACTGAGGAATACAATGTCACTGAGGTTGTGACACAGGCTGAAACTGAAACTGTGCCAACAGAAGGAACAACTGTAGAGGTTGAAATTCCATCATCAACAATCATTGTGCCAGTGGAAACCACAGTACAGCCAGAAACTGAACAAACAACAGTGGAATCAGAGTTTACTGAGGAATACAATGTCACTGAGGTTGTGACACAGGCTGAAACTGAAACTGTGCCAACAGAAGGTACAACTGTAGAGGTTGAAATTCCATCATCAACAATCATTGTGCCAGTGGAAACCACAGTACAGCCAGAAACTGAACAAACAACAGTGGAATCAGAGTTTACTGAGGAATACAATGTCACTGAGGTTGTGACACAGGCTGAAACTGAAACTGTGCCAACAGAAGGTACAACTGTAGAGGTTGAAATTCCATCATCAACAATCATTGTGCCAGTGGAAACCACAGTGCAGCCAGAAACTGAACAAACAACAGTGGAATCTGAGTTTACTGAGGAATACAATGTCACTGAGGTTGTGACACAGGCTGAAACTGAAACTGTGCCAACAGAAGGAACAACTGTAGAGGTTGAAATTCCATCATCAACAATCATTGTGCCAGGGGAAACCACAGTGCAGCCAGAAACTGAACAAACAACAGTGGAATCTGAGTTTACTGAGGAATACAATGTCACTGAGGTTGTGACACAGGCTGAAACTGAAACTGTGCCAACAGAAGGAACAACTGTAGAGGTTGAAATTCCATCATCAACAATCATTGTGCCAGGGGAAACCACAGTGCAGCCAGAAACTGAACAAACAACAGTGGAATCTGAGTTTACTGAGGAATACAATGTCACTGAGGTTGTGACACAGGCTGAAACTGAAACTGTGCCAACAGAAGGAACAACTGTAGAGGTTGAAATTCCATCATCAACAATCATTGTGCCAGGGGAAACCACAGTGCAGCCAGAAACTGAACAAACAACAGTGGAATCTGAGTTTACTGAGGAATACAATGTCACTGAGGTTGTGACACAGGCTGAAACTGAAACTGTGCCAACAGAAGGAACAACTGTAGAGGTTGAAATTCCATCATCAACAATCATTGTGCCAGGGGAAACCACAGTGCAGCCAGAAACTGAACAAACAACAGTGGAATCTGAGTTTACTGAGGAATACAATGTCACTGAGGTTGTGACACAGGCTGAAACTGAAACTGTGCCAACAGAAGGAACAACTGTAGAGGTTGAAATTCCATCATCAACAATCATTGTGCCAGGGGAAACCACAGTGCAGCCAGAAACTGAACAAACAACAGTGGAATCTGAGTTTACTGAGGAATACAATGTCACTGAGGTTGTGACACAGGCTGAAACTGAAACTGTG
This sequence comes from Sphaerolaimus hirsutus, assembly GCA_964036195.1. NCBI lineage: Eukaryota > Metazoa > Nematoda > Chromadorea > Monhysterida > Sphaerolaimidae > Sphaerolaimus > Sphaerolaimus hirsutus. The sequence continues at coordinate 1,961,613 of OZ038458.1, forward strand.
CCAACAGAAGGTACAACTGTAGAGGTTGAAATTCCATCATCAACAATCATTGTGCCAGTGGAAACCACAGTACAGCCAGAAACTGAACAAACAACAGTGGAATCAGAGTTTACTGAGGAATACAATGTCACTGAGGTTGTGACACAGGCTGAAACTGAAACTGTGCCAACAGAAGGTACAACTGTAGAGGTTGAAATTCCATCATCAACAATCATTGTGCCAGTGGAAACCACAGTGCAGCCAGAAACTGAACAAACAACAGTGGAATCTGAGTTTACTGAGGAATACAATGTCACTGAGGTTGTGACACAGGCTGAAACTGAAACTGTGCCAACAGAAAGTACAACTGTAGAGGTTGAAATTCCATCATCAACAATCATTGTGCCAGTGGAAACCACAGTACAGCCAGAAACTGAACAAACAACAGTGGAATCAGAGTTTACTGAGGAATACAATGTCACTGAGGTTGTGACACAGGCTGAAACTGAAACTGTGCCAACAGAAGGTACAACTGTAGAGGTTGAAATTCCATCATCAACAATCATTGTGCCAGTGGAAACCACAGTGCAGCCAGAAACTGAACAAACAACAGTGGAATCTGAGTTTACTGAGGAATACAATGTCACTGAGGTTGTGACACAGGCTGAAACTGAAACTGTGCCAACACAAGGTACAACTGTAGAGGTTGAAACTGTGCCAACAGAAAGTACAACTGTAGAGGTTGAAATTCCATCATCAACAATCATTGTGCCAGGGGAAACCACAGTGCAGCCAGAAACTGAACAAACAACAGTGGAATCTGAGTTTACCGAGGAATACAATGTCACTGAGGTTGTGACACAGGCTGAAACTGAAACTGTGCCAACAGAAGGTACAACTGTAGAGGTTGAAATTCCATCATCAACAATCATTGTGCCAGTGGAAACCACAGTACAGCCAGAAACTGAACAAACAACAGTGGAATCAGAGTTTACTGAGGAATACAATGTCACTGAGGTTGTGACACAGGCTGAAACTGAAACTGTGCCAACAGAAGGTACAACTGTAGAGGTTGAAATTCCATCATCAACAATCATTGTGCCAGTGGAAACCACAGTGCAGCCAGAAACTGAACAAACAACAGTGGAATCTGAGTTTACTGAGGAATACAATGTCACTGAGGTTGTGACACAGGCTGAAACTGAAACTGTGCCAACAGAAGGTACAACTGTAGAGGTTGAAACTGTGCCAACAGAAAGTACAACTGTAGAGGTTGAAATTCCATCATCAACAATCATTGTGCCAGTGGAAACCACAGTGCAGCCGGAAACTGAACAAACAACAGTGGAATCTGAGTTTACTGAGGAATACAATGTCACTGAGGTTGTGACACAGGCTGAAACTGAAACTGTGCCAACAGAAGGAACAACTGTAGAGGTTGAAATTCCATCATCAACAATCATTGTGCCAGGGGAAACCACAGTGCAGCCAGAAACTGAACAAACAACAGTGGAATCTGAGTTTACTGAGGAATACAATGTCACTGAGGTTGTGACACAGGCTGAAACTGAAACTGTGCCAACAGAAGGTACAACTGTAGAGGTTGAAATTCCATCATCAACAATCATTGTGCCAGTGGAAACCACAGTACAGCCAGAAACTGAACAAACAACAGTGGAATCAGAGTTTACTGAGGAATACAATGTCACTGAGGTTGTGACACAGGCTGAAACTGAAACTGTGCCAACAGAAGGTACAACTGTAGAGGTTGAAATTCCATCATCAACAATCATTGTGCCAGTGGAAATCACAGTGCAGCCAGAAACTGAACAAACAACAGTGGAATCTGAGTTTACTGAGGAATACAATGTCACTGAGGTTGTGACACAGGCTGAAACTGAAACTGTGCCAACAGAAAGTACAACTGTAGAGGTTGAAATTCCATCATCAACAATCATTGTGCCAGTGGAAACCACAGTACAGCCAGAAACTGAACAAACAACAGTGGAATCAGAGTTTACTGAGGAATACAATGTCACTGAGGTTGTGACACAGGCTGAAACTGAAACTGTGCCAACAGAAGGTACAACTGTAGAGGTTGAAATTCCATCATCAACAATCATTGTGCCAGTGGAAACCACAGTGCAGCCAGAAACTGAACAAACAACAGTGGAATCTGAGTTTACTGAGGAATACAATGTCACTGAGGTTGTGACACAGGCTGAAACTGAAACTGTGCCAACAGAAGGTACAACTGTAGAGGTTGAAACTGTGCCAACAGAAAGTACAACTGTAGAGGTTGAAATTCCATCATCAACAATCATTGTGCCAGGGGAAACCACAGTGCAGCCAGAAACTGAACAAACAACAGTGGAATCTGAGTTTACCGAGGAATACAATGTCACTGAGGTTGTGACACAGGCTGAAACTGAAACTGTGCCAACAGAAGGTACAACTGTAGAGGTTGAAATTCCATCATCAACAATCATTGTGACAGTGGAAACCACAGTGCAGCCAGAAACTGAACAAACAACAGTGGAATCAGAGTTTACTGAGGAATACAATGTCACTGAGGTTGTGACACAGGCTGAAACTGAAACTGTGCCAACAGAAGGTACAACTGTAGAGGTTGAAATTCCATCATCAACAATCATTGTGCCAGTGGAAACCACAGTGCAGCCAGAAACTGAACAAACAACAGTGGAATCAGAGTTTACTGAGGAATACAATGTCACTGAGGTTGTGACACAGGCTGAAACTGAAACTGTGCCAACAGAAGGAACAACTGTAGAGGTTGAAATTCCATCATCAACAATCATTGTGCCAGTGGAAACCACAGTGCAGCCGGAAACTGAACAAACAACAGTGGAATCTGAGTTTACTGAGGAATACAATGTCACTGAGGTTGTGACACAGGCTGAAACTGAAACTGTGCCAACAGAAGGAACAACTGTAGAGGTTGAAATTCCATCATCAACAATCATTGTGCCAGGGGAAACCACAGTGCAGCCAGAAACTGAACAAACAACAGTGGAATCTGAGTTTACCGAGGAATACAATGTCACTGAGGTTGTGACACAGGCTGAAACTGAAACTGTGCCAACAGAAGGTACAACTGTAGAGGTTGAAACTGTGCCAACAGAAAGTACAACTGTAGAGGTTGAAATTCCTTCATCAACAATCATTGTGCCAGGGGAAACCACAGTGCAGCCAGAAACTGAACAAACAACAGTGGAATCAGAGTTTACTGAGGAATACAATGTCACTGAGGTTGTGACACAGGCTGAAACTGAAACTGTGCCAACAGAAGGTACAACTGTAGAGGTTGAAATTCCATCATCAACAATCATTGTGCCAGTGGAAACCACAGTGCAGCCAGAAACTGAACAAACAACAGTGGAATCAGAGTTTACTGAGGAATACAATGTCACTGAGGTTGTGACACAGGCTGAAACTGAAACTGTGCCAACAGAAGGTACAACTGTAGAGGTTGAAACTGTGCCAACAGAAAGTACAACTGTAGAGGTTGAAATTCCATCATCAACAATCATTGTGCCAGGGGAAACCACAGTGCAGCCAGAAACTGAACAAACAACAGTGGAATCTGAGTTTACCAAGGAATACAATGTCACTGAGGTTGTGACACAGGCTGAAACTGAAACTGTGCCAACAGAAGGTACAACTGTAGAGGTTGAAATTCCATCATCAACAATCATTGTGCCAGGGGAAACCACAGTGCAGCCAGAAACTGAACAAACAACAGTGGAATCTGAGTTTACTGAGGAATACAATGTCACTGAGGTTGTGACACAGGCTGAAACTGAAACTGTGCCAACAGAAGGTACAACTGTAGAGGTTGAAACTGTGCCAACAGAAAGTACAACTGTAGAGGTTGAAATTCCTTCATCAACAATCATTGTGCCAGGGGAAACCACAGTGCAGCCAGAAACTGAACAAACAACAGTGGAATCTGAGTTTACCGAGGAATACAATGTCACTGAGGTTGTGACACAGGCTGAAACTGAAACTGTGCCAACAGAAAGTACAACTGTAGAGGTTGAAACTGTGCCAACAGAAAGTACAACTGTAGAGGTTGAAATTCCATCATCAACAATCATTGTGCCAGTGGAAACCACAGTGCAGCCAGAAACTGAACAAACAACAGTGGAATCTGAGTTTACTGAGGAATACAATGTCACTGAGGTTGTGACACAGGCTGAAACTGAAACTGTGCCAACAGAAGGTACAACTGTAGAGGTTGAAATTCCATCATCGACAATCATTGTGTCAGGGGAAACCACGGTGCAGCCAGAAACTGAACAAACAACAGTGGAATCTGAGTTTACTGAGGAATACAATGTCACTGAGGTTGTGACACAGGCTGAAACTGAAACTGTGCCAACAGAAGGTACAACTGTAGAGGTTGAAATTCCATCATCAACAATCATTGTGCCAGGGGAAACCACAGTGCAGCCAGAAACTGAACAAACAACAGTGGAATCTGAGTTTACTGAGGAATACAATGTCACTGAGGTTGTGACACAGGCTGAAACTGAAACTGTGCCAACAGAAGGTACAACTGTAGAGGTTGAAACTGTGCCAACAGAAAGTACAACTGTAGAGGTTGAAATTCCATCATCAACAATCATTGTGCCAGTGGAAACCACAGTGCAGCCAGAAACTGAACAAACAACAGTGGAATCTGAGTTTACTGAGGAATACAATGTCACTGAAATTGTGACACAGGCTGAAACTGAAACTGTGCCAACAGAAGGTACAACTGTAGAGGTTGAAACTGTGCCAACAGAAAGTACAACTGTAGAGGTTGAAATTCCATCATCAACAATCATTGTGCCAGGGGAAACCACAGTGCAGCCAGAAACTGAACAAACAACAGTGGAATCTGAGTTTACCAAGGAATACAATGTCACTGAGGTTGTGACACAGGCTGAAACTGAAACTGTGCCAACAGAAGGTACAACTGTAGAGGTTGAAATTCCATCATCAACAATCATTGTGCCAGGGGAAACCACAGTGCAGCCAGAAACTGAACAAACAACAGTGGAATCTGAGTTTACTGAGGAATACAATGTCACTGAGGTTGTGACACAGGCTGAAACTGAAACTGTGCCAACAGAAGGTACAACTGTAGAGGTTGAAACTGTGCCAACAGAAAGTACAACTGTAGAGGTTGAAATTCCTTCATCAACAATCATTGTGCCAGGGGAAACCACAGTGCAGCCAGAAACTGAACAAACAACAGTGGAATCTGAGTTTACCGAGGAATACAATGTCACTGAGGTTGTGACACAGGCTGAAACTGAAACTGTGCCAACAGAAGGTACAACTGTAGAGGTTGAAACTGTGCCAACAGAAAGTACAACTGTAGAGGTTGAAATTCCATCATCAACAATCATTGTGCCAGTGGAAACCACAGTGCAGCCAGAAACTGAACAAACAACAGTGGAATCTGAGTTTACTGAGGAATACAATGTCACTGAGGTTGTGACACAGGCTGAAACTGAAACTGTGCCAACAGAAGGTACAACTGTAGAGGTTGAAATTCCATCATCGACAATCATTGTGTCAGGGGAAACCACGGTGCAGCCAGAAACTGAACAAACAACAGTGGAATCTGAGTTTACTGAGGAATACAATGTCACTGAGGTTGTGACACAGGCTGAAACTGAAACTGTGCCAACAGAAGGTACAACTGTAGAGGTTGAAACTGTGCCAACAGAAAGTACAACTGTAGAGGTTGAAATTCCATCATCAACAATCATTGTGCCAGTGGAAACCACAGTGCAGCCAGAAACTGAACAAACAACAGTGGAATCTGAGTTTACTGAGGAATACAATGTCACTGAGGTTGTGACACAGGCTGAAACTGAAACTGTGCCAACAGAAGGTACAACTGTAGAGGTTGAAATTCCATCATCGACAATCATTGTGTCAGGGGAAACCACGGTGCAGCCAGAAACTGAACAAACAACAGTGGAATCTGAGTTTACTGAGGAATACAATGTCACTGAGGTTGTGACACAGGCTGAAACTGAAACTGTGCCAACAGAAGGTACAACTGTAGAGGTTGAAACTGTGCCAACAGAAAGTACAACTGTAGAGGTTGAAATTCCATCATCAACAATCATTGTGCCAGTGGAAACCACAGTGCAGCCAGAAACTGAACAAACAACAGTGGAATCTGAGTTTACTGAGGAATACAATGTCACTGAAATTGTGACACAGGCTGAAACTGAAACTGTGCCAACAGAAGGTACAACTGTAGAGGTTGAAATTCCATCATCAACAATCATTGTGCCAGTGGAAACCACAGTGCAGCCAGAAACTGAACAAACAACAGTGGAATCTGAGTTTACTGAGGAATACAATGTCACTGAGGTTGTGACACACGCTGAAACTGAAACTGTGCCAACAGAAGGTACAACTGTAGAGGTTGAAATTCCATCATCAACAATCATTGTGCCAGTGGAAACCACAGTGCAGCCAGAAACTGAACAAACAACAGTGGAATCTGAGTTTACTGAGGAATACAATGTCACTGAGGTTGTGACACAGGCTGAAACTGAAACTGTGCCAACAGAAGGTACAACTGTAGAGGTTGAAACTGTGCCAACAGAAGGTACAACTGTAGAGGTTGAAATTCCATCATCAACAATCATTGTGCCAGTGGAAACCACAGTGCAGCCAGAAACTGAACAAACAACAGTGGAATCTGAGTTTACTGAGGAATACAATGTCACTGAGGTTGTGACACAGGCTGAAACTGAAACTGTGCCAACAGGAAGTACAACTATAGAGGTTGAAACTGTGCCAACAGAAAGTACAACTATAGAGGTTGAAATTCCATCATCAACAATCATTGTGCCAGGGGAAACCACAGTGCAGCCAGAAACTGAACAAACAACAGTGGAATCTGAGTTTACTGAGGAATACAATGTCACTGAGGTTGTGACACAGGCTGAAACTGAAACTGTGCCAACAGAAGGTACAACTGTAGAGGTTGAAATTCCATCATCAACAATCCTTGTGCCAGTGGAAACCACAGTGCAGCCAGAAACTGAACAAACAACAGTGGAATCTGAGTTTACTGAGGAATACAATGTCACTGAGGTTGTGACACAGGCTGAAACTGTGCCAACAGAAGGTACAACTGTAGAGGTTGAAATTCCATCATCAACAATCATTGTGCCAGCGGAAACCACAGTGCAGCCAGAAACTGAACAAACAACAGTGGAATCTGAGTTTACTGAGGAATACAATGTCACTGAGGTTGTGACACAGGCTGAAACTGTGCCAACAGAAGGTACAACTGTAGAGGTTGAAATTCCATCATCAACAATCATTGTGCCAGGGGAAACCACAGTGCAGCCAGAAACTGAACAAACAACAGTGGAATCTGAGTTTACTGAGGAATACAATGTCACTGAGGTTGTGACACAGGCTGAAACTGTGCCAACAGAAGGTACAACTGTAGAGGTTGAAATTCCATCATCAACAATCATTGTGCCAGGGGAAACCACAGTGCAGCCAGAAACTGAACAAACAACAGTGGAATCTGAGTTTACTGAGGAATACAATGTCACTGAGGTTGTGACACAGGCTGAAACTGTGCCAGCAGAAGGTACAACTGTAGAGGTTGAAATTCCATCATCGACAATCATTGTGTCAGGGGAAACCACGGTGCAGCCAGAAACTGAACAAACAACTGTAGAAGCAGGGCTTACAGAAGAGTACAATGTCACTGAGATTGTGACAGAGGCAGAAAGTACCATAAAGTCTACCACAACGGAGCTTCAAGGATCATCAACCACATCAATGATATCTAGCTCAGTTTCCTCAGAACATGTGAGCACTACAATGGCAGGTGTGACTGTGACAGGCAATTGTGGCACTGTTCTCACATCCCTGATATCTGTAGACAGTGTTTCTGCTAGCTCATCAGTTGGCAGCAATGTAGCATATGAGGGCATACTTGGAAGATCTGGATGGATTCCATCCATCACTGACCAAGATCCATGGGTGCAGGTTAATTCACCATGTCACAGCAAAAAAAAATGTTGTTTTTTAAAAGTGTGGTACTGTAAATTGTATCATATTAACATGAAGTGTCATGATGATCACATTACACTGAGTACTGGGGCATTTTATGCTGCTTGAACTCCCATACAAATTCTGGCAGTTTATCCTGTAGGCAGCTTTGTACTGAGTTTGCAGGCATGATTGGTGAAAAGTACAAGCCCTGTGTGAAACACTAGCACTATGCAAAAACGAATACAATACATGTGCAAAAAAGCTGTGATGCATGTGGCCAGAGGCACTTCAAGTTCATCCAAAACAATTGTGCATCATTGACTAACCCAGTTTTTTTTCATTTGAACACTCTCTTTTCATTTGTAGAAGTGCTGTTTGTTTGCTTATTCATTCATGTTTTTTTCAGGTTGACTTTGGCAGAGCAATACATTTGTCTGGTGTGCAGCTAAAAGGTGTTGTCTCAGTTGTTAGAGTGTCAACTTCTAGTGATGGCGCTGAATGGACAATTCTCAAGGCTTGAATTCTCATTTCTGGATTTTTTTAGTTGTTGTTACAATCAATGTTAATCTTTCAGACCCTGTATGACATCAAAGGTGAAGTTGTGATGGATGTTGACTTCAGTGACAAACACATAGAGGTGCAGTATGTTCGATTTTCACCTATGCCAGTTGGTGCTGAGGGTCAGAGTGATGATGGACTAGAACCAATTTTGCTGTGGTTTGATATTATTGGATGTGGGCAACCAGCTGAAATTTCAACAGGTTTTACATTGTTTTGTTTTTATCATAAAATTTTCAGAAATGCATAATTACCCATTGAAATAAAGTTAATAAATTACAGCTGAGCCAAACACCAGTACTTCGACACTGTCAACTACCAATGTTAGCCACTGCTGTTTCATTTATTGTGTTTTTTAAGTTAAGTGTCAAGGGTTAAAGATTGCACTTCACCATTGTACTGACATCATTCAATGGTTGTATAAGATCAGGGGGCTTAATGTATTTTTCAAATTTCGGTAATGATACCCATGATTTTTAAGTCATGACCAGGGTTGGTTTTATAAAAATTATTTGTATACAAATTGTATAAACAATTATAAAAATGGATTTTATTTTAATTTTATTCTTGTTTCAGTTTTTAATTTTTTAGACCCGAAAGTTGTTTATAAAATAAGGACACCATTTTACAAAAAAAAATTACAAAAAAATACAAAAAATCAGAATCATGCATGCAAGGCCATAAAAATGTTAACATTAGACCTGTACATGAAAAAACTGTGACAAATTTTTCCATTACTTTACAGAAGTTGCATGCAGTAGTTATTGTTAACTAGCTGCAAGTGTAAACTGACAATTATTGATAACAATCATTTTCATTTTCAGTAGAGGAACTACTGGAGTGTGCTTGGCACATTTGTAAAATGTCACAATTTTTTCAATGACCCTGCTATTAAAAAAGATGTTTTTTATACAACGTTTTTTTCAAAAGCTCCCAGATATGGTTATTAGTTAACATACCGTAAATCTTTGAATACGTCCCTGTGGGAGTAATTTTTCCTCAGAATTTTTTGACGGGGGACTTATTCAAAGGGGGGGGGTATTTTTTCATCGGAATAATGAGTAAAAGATATGATCAATATATCATCTGAATGGGGTTAAGTTAGTTGCATAAACGTGTAAGCCAGAAAAGAAATCCCATAATTCGTGCAATGAAATCAATGCTAGTATGCATAAACTACACAATAATGCATCCGTTTAATAAACATATACATATACATAAGTTTTTTACATGTGGACTTCTTTCCAACCCATAAAAGAGGGGGTCGTTTTTCGAGGGGGGAATTATTTTTTTCCTCAGTCTGCTTACAGGGGGAGTTATTCGAGGGGGAAATTTTTCGAGGGGGGGGGGGTTCGAGGGGAGAGTTTTTCGCGGGGGGGGGGGGAGTTTTTCGAGGGGGGAAAGTTTTTTGAGGGGGGACTTATTCGAGGATTTACGGTATACATGTATATATATTACACAACTGGCTGTACAGTGTGATGTTATATATAACCATAGATTGGCTGTGGAGTCTTGGGATGGCACATAAGTGGTGATTTCTGCAAAAAATATCCATTTTATGTTGACTTGTTATGTATATCAACTTTTGTTGAATGTCTGTGACTTCAAGTGAAGTTGGGCATGGAATAGTGTTGTATATTTTAAATGTGTTCTTTTTTAAAGAAACTTAAAAAAACCCTTAGATATCACTGCACATGATGTAAGTCACATGTTTTAATCCACCCCACTGCATTTTTGACACTGTTCCATCAAAACATGTCACACACACACACACACAATTGCAGACTGATGATACTTCTAATGTGACTCAATGTGAAGATTTTGCCCAAATCTGCAATGACCTAGCACCAATATGTGATGAACTAACAGATGCACATGCGCAGCAGGCACTGCATCACACACTTGTATTTTACAATGAAACTGATCTGAATTGCACAGATCCAGATTGGCAAGACAGGGTCACCACATGCCAGCTTTTGCACAAAGAATGTGACCAGCACCAGAACTGTACTGATTACAAGTTAGCAGCATCTGCCACAGTTTTACTTGTGTTTTTTTACAGTTTTACATTTGACATAAATGTGTGAAATGTAAATACACTATTGTGACATAGGGAACAGTGTTGTGAGTGTGGCCATCCATTGACCAATTTGGAAAGTGTGCGCCAGCACTGTGACTGCTTCCAGCAAAAAATTAAAGGTGAGATTAGGTCGAAAATTACTATATGTATTGTTTCACCTTTTCTTTTTTATCATATTCTCCCATCATGGACAAAAATATTTTCAGCATGCCGCCGGTGCAAGCTCTTCCATAGACAAACATTGGAAATGGTCAGACAGCTGTGTCCACAAACATGCAACAGATGCAATGAAATCACACCTGGTAAGCAATCAATTACTTTACTTTACTTACTAAGAATTTGTACCTGCTTTATAATGTGTTGTACACATCTTTGATATTATTTTATACATTACAAATCAAGTGAACCCTTCATTCAGGTTACAATGTGCACCTGGCACTTCAGCAGTTTGTCAGATATTTCAAGCTTGCAGGCTGATACCTTATCTGATCAATTTATAATGGTGTGATAACAACAATTTTTTGGATGGCAGTACATAAATATTTAGTTCTACATTAATCCAATGTCAATTACAATGATGGTGGCAATCCCTGTGTAATTCTAACAGATTTTGTGTCAATAAAATGAAAATACACAAAGCATAAAATGGAACTAGATAATGTTTGTTGAAGGTTACATAACTTTGATAGGCAAATAATTTACTTGAGAAATGATGACATTTTTTGAAAATGTGCTACACATGACACAGTAAAGAGCTCAAGCTAAAGTTTACGATTACCTGTTCTGCTCTTCAGCTGATGTTTTAAAATATGGCTACATTTCCTCTGGTGATCTGCTAGTATCAACAGTTCTGATCCACGTAAAGGACAACACATTCTTGTTCCATTACCAGCACCACACTGTATCAGAAAGTTTATGATGCTTGATACTAAATGTCTCTGATTTCCAAGCATATCGATCCCCATTAGTGATGGAATGGCGCCATGGCGCTGGCGCCATTTGAGGGCGCCAAAGGGCGCCGCGCCATGGCGCCATTGGCGCTTGGCGCCCTTTTTCTGTGGCGCCCTTGGCGCCTGGCGCCCACATTCTGAAAGGCGCCATGGCGCCCTTGGCGCTTGGCGCCCTTTTTCCGTGGCGCCCTTGGCGCCTGGCACCCTGCTTTAGAAGGAATACGTACGTATACGTAAACAAAGGAATTAATTTACAACTAAATTAATTACTTAAATAAAACGTAAAAGAAGCTCTAATTACCGGAGAAATAAGGCAATTTAAAGAAGGCACTTAATTACGACAAAAGGCGACAATTAAGTGGTGCGGTTGTGAATAAGGCACCTCAAAACAGCGCTGGTGTGAAATAAAACACTGAGGTGACTTAAAGCACCAAGCGTTAAACTTAGCACCAAAAACAAGCGACTTAATAAAGTGACTACGGCGCTTATTTAGATCCTAGGAAGAGATTCGTGTGAAGTTGACGAGGTTGCAAACACTGCCGATTTTAGCTGTGAAATCGGCTTTTAAGGGCCAGACCGATGGCGATTTGTTTGGCGCCAATCGGTCGGCTCTAATCTCCGATTTTTACCCAACATTTCCAATTGTGAAAGTTCAATCCTTGCCCGCTCGCTTCTCCGATGAAAAGCGAGCTAAACTGGCAAGATAGTGAAAATGTGAGACAAGCCAGACAGCATTTGAAATGGCGCGCGGGCCCGGCCCCCCACTCGGGGCGGGCCCGCCGCTTAACATAAACATGACGGCGTATTTGCGTGCTGCTTGTCAAGGAAATGTGGCGGAATGTGAGCAATGACTAAGATCTAAATATGTGAGCGATGTGAAGCGCACGTTGTAAACAACATCGCTTGAGATATTAAATGGTGAATGTGAAGATGTTAAAACTGAAATGTAAATATGAATGGAATCGTAATAAATTGAATTAACTAGATATAAAAGCGAACATAAGAACGTCGACTTAAATATTAAAGATTTTACATTTTACGATAATGTTACACACTCCCGAAACTAGAATAAAAATTAAATTTAATTTAATTTTATCTCAGCCAATCTCGGCAAATTGATGTGAAACAATCAAAATCAAACGCCTGTGATACTCTCATCACTCCTGTGGTAGCAGATCGTCGGCGTCTTCGATGCCGGCATTTTCCCGGCCCTCCTCATGATGCTCGTCCATGGGTTCGACGGCATCCTCCTCAGGCTGGCTGCCTTCCCCGTGTCCGGGCGCCTGGTCTTCTGGGGCCCCCGCTGGTCTTCCCGGCCAGTTGGGGAGCTTCTCCGATTCCTCGGCGAGCCTCTCGTCGACGATCGTCTTCGACGGCTCGGTGGGCTGCCATTGCTCCGATGCTGCAAGCGGTTGGCTTGATAGCAAGGGGACATGGGAGGTTGTGAATGAGGTCGTACATTGTGAAGTGATTGAGTTGAATTGGTCAAATGGTACGGAGGGGGATCTAGATCTTGATCGTGACTTTCTTCCATCTCTCCGATTTCTATGTCGGACTGTGAAGGTGTTTGTTTGAGGAAGGTCACAGATCTTTTTAGATCGTTTAACTTTTGATTTGACCAGTTTTTTATTGATGTTATTGAATTTGTGAAAAGTTTGGGGTATAAAGGAAAATGTTTGGTGTGACGATTTCTGCTCACCTGGGAGCCCTGCGACTCCAGCGAATCTCTTGAGTCGCTTTTGCAAGGGCTCGCGGTCAGGGATCGCGTCTTCCATTGTGACTTCTGTTGTGACAGGCTCGGTGACTGTGAGTCTGGCGTTTGGTGACGAGCTCTGCGGTTGTGACTCGCAGGAGGGTGCAGGTTTTGTGACCCGGCGCGCACCCGTCTCCATTTCGATTTCTTCGGCGCGTTCGGTACTATAACCGACCGGGGGATCCGATCTAGGCTGTACCGAGCGTCCTGAAAGCCGTTTGAATGGAGAAACTCGTTTGAGGGGTGTGACAAACTTTGAAGGTAACTGTGACGAACTTGACGATTGTGTGACGGTTTGATTTGACAAAGCGGGTTTGTTGAAGCCATTTGTCGGTTTCTTCTGGCGGTTACGTCGCCGTCGCTTACCGATTTTTCCTTGTTGAACAGACGGGGTTCCCATCTGTTTGGGTTTCTGTCCCTTCTGCCCTTTCTTCGGAAAAAGCCCTTGATGTCTGGCAGCATACCCCTGCCGGTTACAAGCCGCCACTGCATGTAAACATAACCAATATACCCAATACAAGCAATTGTGATAATAATGAGTGTCATGAATCCGTGTATTCAGCTGTTTTTCGGCTACACGATTCACGAGGTTTTTTACCGCACTTTTCCCTCTATTCCCACCTCACCGGCCGCTTGCCGCTGCAGTGCACTGCACTGGGCCCGGAGGTCCAGGTTATAAATGCGTGTTGTAAATTTTAAGGAAACGTGTCCGAAGACGTTAGGTTTTTCAGAACGTGCGATGAACCACTCGGTGGCTCACGCTGTTCCGTTTCCCGCAGCACGCACGGCACTTACAATCAGCATAAGCAGCGCGGTAATTAGAGCAGTTGTTAATTAGCTAACTAAGGGAAATCAGTTAGTACTTAGTGCCAATACAAAAGGGGGTCCAAGTTGGGTTGAGAAGAGAGTTTATTTTTTAGGGCGATGGAAGAACAGTAGCGGCAGAGTAGAAGCAATTCGGCTTACGTCGCATCGACGAAGTTGGGGGAAAAAACAATTTCAGCTACTTATAAGGCAATCAAGACTACCATAATCGACTTGAATGAAAAGCTAAAAAGACATAAAATTGCGAGGTTACAAAATCACTTTCAAATCACATAAGCTCTGATGCAAGCACTTAGTAAAATCGTACGTAACACAGCTGCTTATGAAAAGAGTACAACTTAATATCAGCTAATAAAAGTAATTAAAAGCTTCATGCGACATGGGGCTTAATCTATAATTTACAAGTTTACTTAATACGACAATTACTCACTTCCATAATTACCTACAAATCCCTACTTAATATAAGACGACTTAAAACAGATAACAGTGCAGTGCAACGCATATTTACAAAAACGGAATGAACAAAGTATGTACAAAGGCAATTACGGCATCATAATCCAACACAGCAATTTAAGCTAATCAATAATTAGACAGCTAACACAAGCTTACAATTAATGTTAATTAATTAAGATACAGAACGATTAATTAAGCTCGTGGGAACGAAAAGCACTGGCGTAACACGCTATGTACAACAGTTTCTACATGTCACATGGAAACTTTGTTTGGGGGTTTTGTATTCATTAGTTACGGTAGCTAGAAAATGCTCGCAGGCGCGAAATGCTTATCACCTCCGACCCCGCGACCCACTATTGTGACTATCCGGTCAGCTAGCGCCCGTGAGAAAGGTTTCAGCCCGATGGCCACACCCTTCCGAGCGCGAGGAGATATTTATGCTAGGGCGGCGGAAAAGTATTTTTTGGACTGCGACTTGTCACTTGGGGCGTTATCAGAAGCTGTTCCTACCACCCACCGATACTAGATGACGCACGACAATCTAGTCAACATGGGGAGGAACGCGGAACAGTGCTTTTGTATTTTTTGAGTGAAATTCATTGTTCCTGGCTTCCGGTCGCCACCTACCTATCAGCCGTCAGTCTCCGCCTCTGCCCACAGGTAAGTAAAGGGTAGAATGTGCTTTAGACCGCCCAGAGAGTCACAACAGTGTGCCGGCGAGCCCAAAGGCGGCCACACGCCGCGCCGCGGCATTTCAAAGTGAAAAATGTGAAATTCCCCTCTCACCTTATGCCATGTGGAATGCAGTTACACCTAAGTTAGACATAACCTAGCTAAATTGACTTAAATAGATTTGGCGCACGAAAATAGTAATTAAAATTGGGGGGTAAGGAAACGAAATTGTGCAGAGCACTACAACCACTAGAAAACATGGCGAACTCGGTCAGCCCATGTAGCGGCGTCGATCTTGCGATGCAGTGCTCTGACGGGGTACTGCGCAGCCCACTGCAGGGCTGTGCATGCCATGCAGTCCCCGTTGCCGTCGAAAAGCCGTCGCAATGTCTGAGAAAGTTTGCCCAAATTTAGTTCACAACATACATAGTAGTTTACGTTCCGTGAATTATTATTGCATTTGTTTGTCTAAAATTTTGTGGGGTGGTGTTTTTCCCATCGTAAAAACGCTCTTACAACCCACCAGCCATTGTGGTTTACCTCCTGGCTAATCTATTGAGGTGTGACCGGTGATTATTTTTACGATCGCATGCACAAAATTTTTCGTTAAATATAAAAGTTGTTCATCTTTTCGAAATTTTCAAAAAGTGGTTGTTTGCATGCAAAATGGCTTGCGTGTATTTCACAGTCGAAAATCAAATTCCGAAACGTGGCTGGCAACTACAGAAATGCAATAATAAGCTGAGAACGGTATGGGAGTTAATCAACTGCCCTGCCTTTTGCAGTCGTGACTTTATAATGGAATTGCCAATTGGGTTCTGGAGGTATTTCCATTTTCAAAATTATTTTACTCTTTTCAAATTTACAAAAACCTTGTTTTTTATTCAGAAAAGTGCCAATTTTGGACGGTCAACTGGGGGCGGCGGTTACGTTTGTCAATTCGGGGGGACAAAATTCGGCCATTCGGTGCCGCAGCGAACGTCTTGGAAACTATTTGGTGTGTGATTTCGAGATACTCGGTTAATTGTTTTGTTTGTTTCACTGTTGGTTATAGTTTCCATTACGTTATTAATTTCCAAAAAACTTTCAAAAAACTTTCAAAACAAAAATGTCCTGGGTTTACTCAAACTCCCTCGTCAGTGCCCTCCATCGGCACGTCTTCTTCGGCAGCAACCTCGGGCTGCATGTCGTCCTCTTTAGCCGGCGCCGGCGCAGCGACCGCCACGGGTTCATCGGGCTCGATGTCGCCGTCGGGGGCTAGCGGCGCCTCCTCTTCCGGTGCGGAGAATGTGACGTCGTCGCCATCGCCATCGGAGGTGCTGGCGATGTCCTCGACCTCGTCCGTGGGGTCGTACGGCAGCGGCTCGTCCGCCGGCTGGGGCGCGTTTTGTACGTCCACGGGCTCGTCCATATTGACGTCCGGTTGGGCGAGCTCGGTCTGGGCGGCTTCGTCGTCATCGTCGTACTGGTGCTCGGGGCAGTGGGCCTGTGGCCTCCAGTCGGGCGACCAGGTCCATATCCTGGATCCCCAGATTTTCTCTGCGTGGTACTGGTAAAGACCAGCCGAAACGAATTCATACGAAAAGAAAATGTGGAAGAAGTCAGACCACAACAAGGTCTCCACGTTGGCCACCACGACTCTGGCGCAACGCGAGCGGGAGGTGGCCACGTTTCCACGCTCCAGCTGGGCCACGAAGCCGACTCGAGTGGTCTGCTGAGAATACTGGGTGGTCAACCTGTCGCGCGCGGGCGGCTCGCTGCTGCGCACGCACGACACGATGGTCACCTCAGCTTCTCTGGCTTGCGCTTTGTCGGCGGTGAGCACTCGAGTCGCCCAGAATTCTCGCCCGTAGTGCTTCAACGAAGGGTCGGTTGCCAATTTGTCGATCAGCGCGCGCTGCTGCGCCGCATAAAAAGTGACCACCAAGATGGCATCCGCCCGACTCAAGTCACTCCAGGGCACGCCGCCCTGGTTCGCCAGTTCCACAAAATGTTTAACCAACTGCACTACAATGAGCTGCTCGGGTACGTTGACGGTCGACGTGCCCTCCTTGGTTTCCAACCCGGTGTGGTTGATGACCGTGGACAGCGGGATCGGGACGTGGTCGCCCGGCATGCGCGGCAAGTTGTCATCCCTGCACGGCGATTTCTGATGATAGGGGCGGAGCCGGCCTTCGTACGCCGCGTGCGAATTGGCGTTGATCAGCTGGGGGTGCCCGCGGAAAACCGTTTCCAGCCGCAGCAGGGGGCACATTTTGGACGCTGTGAGTCCATCAATCAAAGATGGAGAGGGATTAAGGAAGGGTTCAACCCATCGCTGGGTCTGAACTTTGCGGGTGAGTTGCTTGCTGTCGCCGAACAGCAAGACTAAGCCGTTGTGGGGGAGCGACACGGGGTTCAACGCTGTGACCATGGAAATGTTCGTGGCGAGCGACGCCTCGTCCACTATCATGGCACAGTACCTGATGTGCTTGATGCGCACATCATGTGTCGAATCGACAGTCACGTGGATCTGTCCTGGCTGCAACAAATCCAGAACGTACTTGTGCAGCTTGACGGTGCCCTTGGCGTACCTCCGGGCGGCCCGGCGCAGCACGCGGCCCCAGTCCGTGTCCTTGAGGTCCGGGTCGTTCACATCGACGCCCGTGCGACCCGCTACGACCTCGTCGTTGTCGTCGTCCCATTCTTCGTCGTCGTCCTCGCCAGTGACGACCAGGTGCGGCACCTTCTCCATTAGCGCCTTCATCACCTGCTGGGGGGTTTGATTGGGACCTGCGACGATGGAGTGCACGGTCTCGTACTCAGTTTTCACCGCCCAGTACTGGTCTACCAGCTCTATCCACTGGGCGTCGATCCGCGCGACCGAGAAAGGGGTATCCTGCGCTATTTTGTGCAGCGCGGGCAGGTCGTCTACAGCGAGGTCGCTGTAGACCTCCTGGGTTTCCAACAGGGGGCTCAGCACCCTTACAGCGAACGCCGCTCTCAATTTCAAATATTCGACGTACCCGGGCTCTTGCAGCATGTCCTTAACTTGTGCGGCGGGCAGTTCGGACCACTGCTTGCGGCCCAGCAGCAGGCGGCGCACGGCATCGTGCACGCCGTCGCAGCCGGTGCGCTGCATGTTTTGCACAGCGCGCCTAGCGCTCTCGTCCGTCGCCGAGTTGACGGTGCACGTGACGATGGTGGAGTGGTATTTGGCGTTGGAAGTGATGTCGGAGGAAAGGGTGGAATTACTGTCTGGGAATGGGCGACCATTAAACTGGTTGAAGTACAACGAGCACATGTACGCCACCTGGTTCTGCACAGTGGTCTTGCCAGTGCCGAACGGGGAGTCGCACATGAGCAACAGCGGCCACGCCAGCTTCAAGGCGGCTAAAACGGCCGCCAGGGTTTTCGCCTGGCCGCCCAACGGCTTGAACTCGCCGGGCTTACTCACCAGCAGCGCTTCGGACGTGCCCTGACGGATTTCGTCTTCTAGGGGCGCGGCCGTGGCGCGGATGTGCGACCACTGGGTGAACGTGTCGGACAACCGATCATCATACACAATGGCAATGGCGATCTGGTCACCCAGTTTTAGGACATTGCCCGAGCGTATGTTGGACGGTCTCCAACCTTCGTTCAGGCGCTCGATAGCGCCTTGCAAAGAACGCATGGTTCGCACATAGTTGGGCGACTCATTGGTGGTGCGCACCATGTAGTCGCCGTTCTCGAGCTCGGACGGGAGCGCCGCCTGGCTCAACTTCAAGTCCAAATTGCCCACAATTACAGCCCGCTCCGGACTTACCTCTAAGGTGGCCACTCGCAGTTGCAACTTTGGCTGCGTCGGGTCGGGCCTGTCGTCGTCGGGCATCGCCTTGGTCAACGTCAGCACCGACATCGGTCCGGCGCCGACCAGCAGCTGGGGTAGCGCGTTGATTTGCGCGTTCGCGCGTCTCTGCTGCTCGTCCATCTGCTCCTGCTCGTCGTTGACGGCGTCGGCCAGGTCCGGCCTGTTGATCGTGATGCACGCCTTGGTACCTGCGTCGGTCGCTTCCCACTCAATTAGCGCGCGCACCGCCGTGGCGCGTGCCGCTCGGAAACGCAACAAGGACTCGTGGTACATGTATGCTGCGGCCAGCATCACGTACTTGGTGCGCAGGTGCGGCGGGTGCACCCGGTTCAATTCCACCTCGTAGGGGTCGTGGAAGTAAAAATCTTCCAGCGCCGATTTTTCGAGCAAGAAAACGCCATACGCATGTGCGTAATAGACGTTGTCAAACACGTCGTTGTTCAGGTCGTGAAACTCGACGTGTGCAATCCCCAACATACCTGCACTCGGGATCGGGTTGCCGGGCATGGTGTATTCGCGGTGCGCGAACGCCAAGCGCTCCGGGCCGCAATCGTTGCGCTCGCCCGCGCCCAACTCCGGCAGCTCCTTGTAGCGACGGGGCGTGAACGCCACTCGCAGCCGCAGCGAACGCCAGTTCGTTGAGTAGCGCTGGTAGCCGACCTCGTCGCGCTGCGCGTCGTATTCATGGTCGGCCGGGGCGCGTCCCTGTACGGTTACGACGACGGGCACTGCCACCAATAGGGGGCTAGCGCTTTTGTTCATGTCCAATTTGATGTCAAATAACTCCCAGTAGTCGGGTTTAGCGGTGCAACGCTGCACATACCTGGCCGTGAACTTCATACCGTGTCTGACGAGCGGCAAGTGCAGCTCCGGGCCGTACTTTTCGTTGATGTTGGCGTACTGTGCCACCACGACCGACGTGCGGCGGTCGCGGGCGCCGCGCGCGATGTTGGTCGAGTAGGTGAAGAACGGGTACACGTTGTCGGCGCCGTTCCATTCGTCGTTCTCGGCCAGCTCGGCCAGCGCGTCGTCGTGAAGTCGCACGTGGGCTTGGTAGTATTCCCGGTCTGCAGTGTCGTGTCTCCAATAGACACGGTCCACCCAGCCGGCGAACATCCGCTTCGCGTAGACGGGCGGCGGGGGCCGCTGGTTCTCACCCCACTGGTGATCCACCTTGGGGGGCGGTATGGTGGCGCCCGGTTCGCCACGTTGGGTGGTGGCTTTCGTGAAGCCCGAGCCCGCGGCGCTGGCGCGCCGGCCATTGTGCTGCCGTTTGGCGCCCATGCTCCTTCCGGCCATGTTACGTTTTTAAGTTTTAAGGAAGAGTGCAATTAATCACAATCAATCACCGGCACTGCAGTGGACTCTCGGAGCCCACTAGTGTACCAGCGAATTACAACCGCACTCACACGCACACGAACACGCAGTCACACGCACTTGGGATCACAAGTTTGTCAAACTTACGTGATGAGGGAATTATTCGAATTACGGGAACACAATTAATTAATTTGTTCAGTGGCTACGTCGATAGCCACTTAAGGGCTTTACCGCAATGAGAGTCTAAGTAGGGCCGAGATTCTGCGTACAGGTGGGGATAATGTTTTCAAGCGTTGGTTTACAGCGATCCGCATGCACTACATAAATCTTATCATTAGTATCATTATAAATAGTTACAAGCGGATGAGCATAGCGAATGCATTCGTAGGGGCCTAAAAAGAAAGCAGCAAATTTTTTACAAGGGCCGGTCTGATCGGTCAAGCGCGGAGTGAAAATACGAACCGCTTGGCCCGGCTTCAAATTCAAATGGCGGGCGCGGCGATTGGCGTAGTATTGCTCTTTCAATTGAGCATTCCTAAGCGCGGTATGCGCCGCATTGCGCGCCGCCGAGAGACGCTGCGCGAGCTCGGTAGGTTCACCGTGCTTATCTGTCGACTCGGGTAGCATTGCGCCAGGCGCGGGGGGCGTCAACATTCTTTCCCATAGCGACGCGGCTGGGCGCCCAAACAAAAGTGCGTACGGCGTGGTGCCCATTGCCGGGTGTTTCGACGTATTGTACGCATGCACCGCGGCGCCTAAGTGGTAATCCCAATCGGAATGAGTTTGGTTCACGTAATGGGACACGATTTCCATCAGAACACCGTTTCGGCGCTCCACCATTCCGTTGCCTTTTGGCATATACGCAAATGAGCGATGCTGAAGGGTATTGAAATACAATAACAATCTTTTGAATGCCCCTTCGACAAAGCTTGGCGCGTTATCGCTCAAAATGGCGCCGGGTACGCTAAATATGGGAAGAATGTGTAGCAAGAATGCAAATGCTACAGTATCCTGCCGGATATCGGGTACCGGAACAGCGATACCAAATCGCGTGCACTGGTCAACGAAAACCAACACGTGTTTATGCCCGCGCCGCGTGCGTGGCAGCGGGCCAACGGCGTCGACTGCGATGACATCGCCGGGAGATCGCGTGATTTTCCGGCACGCCATCAAAGTCTGCATCGACTGCCTGAGTCCTTTTCGCGCACAACACAAAGGGCACGTGGCGACCCAATGCGCGCTTTCGGGGCGCATATTTGGGAACCACGCGAATTCCTGTAATCTTTCGAAAGTTTTCATTATTCCCAAATGTCCCGCTGTAGGGTGATTGTGTGCTAGTTCGAATACTAGCGGGCACAGTGAGGCTGGAATACACACAGGATCATACAACTTGATCCCCGGTACTATTGAAGCCTCAGCCCTTTTTCGCATGATTCCATATTGATCAATGAAAAACGGTGGCACACATTGTCCAGGTGCATCCTTACAAACTTCCATCAAATTCACTATATACGCTTCTTGCATCTGCAAGCGCTTCAATTCAATTATGGGGACAAACGGGGGCAAAACGTGATCAGTGTGAAAACCGTTGACGCACACTTCGGTAGCCGCGGGGCCACCAGCCATTGTTTGTGGACCTACGGTAGTGAGTCCGGTAATTGGCTCCACCCCATTGTTCGCTGGCTGTCGCGTGTCCATTGTCCCAGGGATGTGGTCACGCGCCGCAGACTCCGCCCTCGCACGCGCGTGTGTCCTCATTGGTTCCTTGATGGGCGCGCGTCTGGAAACAGTAGCTACCGTATCCCACGGGTCGATTGCGGTCTGTGTCGCGACAGTTTTATTGTGTGATATTTTAATGAGTGCAAATTGCTCAAATGCTTCGTCAAGTTCTAATTTCTCGTCGAAAGTTATTGGCGCATCGCGCCTTCGGGACAGAGCATCTGCGAGCTCATTGCATTTTCCTTTCAAATGCTTGAATGTAATTTGATACGGGGCAATGGCCAATGCAAACTTATGCAATGTGGCGTGTGGTGTAGCCTCCAAATTGGGGTTCTTCACCCAAGGGATACTTTTGGCATCAGTCCACACTTCAAAGGGGCGTCCCGCCAAGTAGCAATGCCAATTTCGGACGCTCTCAAAAATTGCGTAAGCCTCTAGAGTGATGGCGGGCCATCTGCTCTGAACCTCAGTCAACTTCCGGCTGTAGAACGCGCACGCATGCAGTCCAGATTTTTCGTCGGCTCGCTGCACCAGCACTCCAGCGACCGCAATTTGTGACGCGTCTGTAATTACGATGAACGTTTTATTTGGGTTCGGGTATTGCAAACAGGGGCTGTGTAATAGTATTTCTTTTAATTGGAAGAAGGCTCTCAGAGCCTCAGGATTGTTGTTGAGATCTACCGGCGCGTTTCCATCGTAGTTCTCGCGCGGACCGGTGCGTGTCAAATTCGATAGCGGCACTGCTATCTCGGCGCATCTGTGTATCATGCGTCTGAAAAATCCCACTGCGCCCAAAAACCCTTTGACTTCCTTGACAGTTTTTGGGAGGGGCCATTCTGAGATAATATTGCGTTTGTCCATGGGAATGCAAATGCCCTCGCGGCCGATCATGAAGCCCAGAAATTTTACCGCGGTAATGCGTGCGAAAAAACACTTATGGGGACTAATTTTGAAATTGTTTTTGATCAATCGATCCAAAATTTGGCCAATGTCACTTAAATGGGTTTTCCAGTCCTGACTGTAAATTAGCAGGTCGTCAATGTACAATAGCACATTGCGATGAATCAGTCCCGCCATTGCAAGCTCAAAACACCTTTGTGCCAAACTTGGTGAGCATTTTAATCCCATAGGTAATCTCTTTAATTGGAATTGACCAAAAATATTACGGAACGAAGTGATGTGTCTGTCGTCGGGATGCAGTGCAATATTATAGAAGGCCTGGTTAATATCGGCGCTGCTAAAAAAACTTGCAGTTGCTGAGTGCATCCACGGTGTCATCCAGCCTCGGCAGTGGGAATTGCGGCGCATGCAAAACCAAATTTAATCGCCTGTAATCAATGACCATGCGTTTAGAACCATCAGGTTTAGAAACGACTAATGTGGGAGCGCAGTATGGGCTTGTACTTGTTTCAATTATATCGTGTTCAATTAGACAGCGCAGGTGCTTTTCCAAGTACTGTTGGTCATCCAGGCTCAACCGATACATGCGGCACGCAATCGGTTTTTGATCGGTTAATTGCAACCGATAATCAACCAATTCGCTGTACCCTATGTCGTACTTGTGCCTCGCAAAGGCGCCTTTGTGCTTCAGGAGTACGGCTGCAAGTTCCTTGCGCTCATTTTCCGACAAGGTTTGGGGCACAGAAAATTCCATTTCGTGTCCATCTGGACATTTCACATGCAATGGCTCACCTAATTGATCTTCAATTACCTTTTCTGGGACGCTTGAAGAAACCGGCTCTGTCGCTTCATTGGCGCGGCACTGCCGTATCCATTCCTCAGGGGGGTCGCCGGCTTTGACTTTCAGAACGCAGTCGACGGGCTCAACCAAACCGATTTTTTGTTCCATCTGCAAGGTAACCGGTTGATCACGCACGTTTGCAACCCTCATTAGAAACACTTCGTCACTCGTTTCATATGCTGCAGATGCGGCAACTACCCCATCCTTCAAGTTTACGGATTCCAGCCCAGTGACGGTAAATGTACGATAGCTAACTGGAGCTGATAGGCGCACCGGTACCATTGCTTCATGCCTTGCCTTGATTTCGGTAGCCGCTGTGACTAATGCAAATACTGCACGAATCTGCACGTCCGGCTTGTGGTTATCAAATGGAATGCTGACGCCTACTGAGGGGATTTTTAAGAGGCGCGCGGGCATATCAATTATCATGTGCCGCAGCACATCCGCACCCAAAATTAAATTGTCAACCAGGCCATCGATGGCTTGAAAAACGACACGAAAAGTGTGTCCCCCAATGTCAATGGGCATTTCCAACTGACCAATTATCATTAGTTTGGAATCCGCAGCGCATCGCATGTGGGAAATGGGAGAAGTTTCTTCAACGGCGTCGTGCCCATGCCGATGCTCCTGGAACACATCTCTGCTGCACAGCGAGCGCATGGCGCCAGTGTCCAGCAAACATCTGTGGTACATGATGCCGTCCATGCACACGGGCACTGCGGGACTGTAATAGACATGCACAGGCCCGTTCCGCCTCGCAACGACAGACTTTATATTTTCCTGTTCATCTTTTGATAGCGTAATCATTCTAATTCTATCCACTGGTGGGCTCATGGAAATTTCCGCCATTTCTAATTGGTGATTATATTCAATTGATGGGAACATCTGTACCGTTACCGTGTCATCTGATGCGTACTCGGACGCACCTGTTGTCGGATTCAACACGGTCAGTCGGCCGTCATAACTTTTCATAAAGCTACGCTTACCTGCGTCTCTGTGTCGGGTAATTAGCGGCCTTGACTTCCGTTGCAGTCGTCGGCGCGCACGTTCAATTAGCGTCGTAGCTGCCGGGGGCGCGGCGGCTAACAACGCTGCTAATAAATACTGGCAAGTCACTATGGCGCACACCAGGTAAATCCATATCTGCAGCCATGACCTCAAAGCGTCAAAATCCCAAAATCCCACGCTTACCATTGACCTGGCCATTAATCGATGCGATTGTAAACTGCCATCAACAGCATGCGTCGGCATTCCATGCACGCGCCGCACAATCGCGAATGAGTGCCACACGTCGTTCAGCGTGGTGGTCGGTAGCAGCTCAGACAAATTGTACATTGTCGTTGCGGCAAAGATCTGATGGTGTACGTCCGTCGGTCGTTCGAGCTGCCACCTGTGAGGGAAACTGTGGGTGTTGTAAACGGGGATATGTTCCAGGGCGCCTTTCTCAGGTAAGTACTTATACCACTGCCCATGCAATTTCAACACACGGTTGTGGCGATTTGTGCACGTTCCCATAACCGGCTGGAACAGAAGGGCATTTGTAATTGTATCCAAATGCAAGGTCACATTCTGTCCATGCAATTTCATTCGTATTGGGACCGTAGCGTGGCACGCGCCTTTACCTGTTTCGGTGCCCAACTGATAAGTCTTTACCGCAAAGCACTTATGCACTAGAAATCCGTCTGGCGCCGCCTTGGCCAATATCTCATTGTCGCGCATGTACCAGCGCGCTGTGGTCGTCGGGTGCTCGGTCATGGCTAAGCGGAGAAGTTCCTGAAAGTGTTGCACATGCCTACAAGTAGACACGGCCTGTGCACACATAGTTTGCTCAGATGTCTCGTACACCGCTTGCATCGCTGCGGCCAAGTGACCGGTGTCCACTACGCCAAACCCGGGGCGTGCTGTGCGACGCTTTTCCCGCACATACCTAATTGGGGGGATTTCGAACGGTGCTACAACAATATCCTGGTCTGATTTCCATAATTTTTTACCACATGAAATGATTTCTTCTTTTGCTCGAAATGACAATGCCAAAGTGTGATCACGCGCGAGCCAAATATCTTGTCTAATTAGCCCAGCTATTTCTTGCCATTTCTCATAGGGGCATTCAGCCTTTGGATTTGGTTTCCAGACTAATTGGCTACCGTCGGGCAGGGTACAGGTGCCCTCCTCGTAATTACACTTTGACACTTCTCCTAGCGTACTTTGCATGACCTTGGCGCCGTAGCGCATGCGTACATCTCCCTTAAATAACCCACACTGCGGGGTCTTGGTAATTAACCAGCTGCAACAATACAGCCCGTGCCCCGAATAACTTACGTTTGTCGGGTATTGAGTGTCCCATGCGTTGCTCAGCTCGTCCACTGGCTGAAGCGCGCCGTCGTTGCACTTATGGTATTTCATCATGCTCTCACATTCCGAGGGATCTACCGCACGCGGCTGCGAGTCAAAATGTTCCAAGGTGACGTCACCCCAAAAGTTCTGGTATGTATGAGCAGACCGCGTGGCCGCTACACATCGATATGCGGTGGCACGATACTCTACCATATTGCGTTTGTAAATAGTGAGTTTCAGGGGAACCGGCTTAGTCAAAGACACAGCAGAATCGACTAACGCGGTGCAGTTAGGCAAGTCGGGGTAGGTGTACAAGTCGTAGTGATCGGTCAGGTCGCTGCACAGCAGTGGCGTGTCCGGCATCGTCGAGGCCGTCGCCAAAGGAATCAAGCTCAAGCACGCCATCACCGCGGCGATGGTGAACACTGTAAACAAGGCGCCAAAGACTTGATTATTATACGGTGGTTCAGAATAAGCTCGCTGGCGAGGCACTGCGGACGTTTTGTCTCTAAATTCGGCCATTTTGTCAACGCATGTGCTCGAGAACGTACGCGGGGACAAAATCACAGGGGGCTCATTTAGGAATGGGTCTAATGGGGCGTCACGCAAAACCCTCCACTCAATTCTAGTAAGCGTATCATTGTGGTCGTCATGCGGGCGACAGTCTGGGAGCACCACACAATCCTCATCCTTCAGATCATGCATTGCAGTGCGCCGCAGGTAATCTAACCAACTGGTACGAAATAGAATTGACGAGGCTTCGCGTTGATACGCCCAGTGGCTAATCCACTGTTCCCGATCTACCATGAGCGCGTGCATTTTACACTGAAGGCTGGCTACAGGTTGCTCCTCCATCTCCTCCTCTTCAGGGGCTTCCGGTTCCAGCCCTTGCAATGTCAATAATTGATCATGATGGAAGAGAATTCTAGCGTAAGACGGCGATGACTCGGTCACGGCCTTGTAAGTGCATTCACCCACCTGTGTCACTGTCGTCGGGTTCAGCAGCGGCACGCTGCTGCTCTGGCCTTGCTGCGATTCCAATGGCCGTTGCGCCGGTTGTGGCTGCGGGTGCCATCCTATGGCCGCGGGCTGCTGGCTCTGGACGTACACAGGCTGCATCATCTGCGAGGAAGGCACGGTCATAGGTTGACTTAATTGCATCGGTACCCATCCTCCTGGATACCCAAAGTTTTGTGGATATTGTCCTCCCTGTCCGCGGCCTCGCCCTCGGCCGCCACCTCTACCGCGCGCACGGAAGTCGCCTCCGCGGCCATGCTGATTGCTATCGTTGCCAGCAGTTGGCTCGGGAGGGGGCTTATTTGGACATTGGTAGCGGAAGTGATCAGGAGATCCACATTCCCAACATCCATTTTCAAACCTTTTGGGCGGTAATTCACGCCTCGGGCGCGGCGCACCCATCATCTTAGCTTCCTGGGCGTCGAGTTTTTTCTGCCGTTCGTCAAGCGCCCGCTCCTTGGCCTTGAGCTTCGCATTCTCTGCACTCTCGGCCTCCATCGACTGGACCGAGGGGTGCAGGTTCATGGCCATGATGCGCTCCATGACCTGATTCGACGTCTCGGCGACGATCTCGCCGGCCGACTTCGCATGTTCCTTCTGAACAGTTTCAAGATTTTTGTAACTTTCTTGCATGCGCGCATTATCAACTAATTCCTTCCAACTTATATTGGCGTGCACCGCCAGGTTGCGCCTAATGTCCTTATCCAACCCCTGGTGAAACTTAGTGATGCACATGCCTTCCCTTTGGGCGGAGTGCAGCATTGGGTACGCGCGTTTTACCGCACGTTCCAACCTAGTTGCCCAATCCAGCACAGATTCAGTGGGACTTTGAGTTGATTCGATAAACTCGCGCTGTGCATGATGCTGAGCGTTTGGATTTGCAAACAATTCTTCCAAACGATCCATCATGGCTTTGTAATCAAGTGCGCGCAGTTCCCGCCTTCTAGCTACGAAAATAGAATTGGCATTCTTTTGTAAAAAGATAGGCAGCAACTTTTGCCTAGAACGCATTGAAACACCTAGCGCATCACACAAAATGTCCCACTTACGTCTCCAGTCCTTGAAACTCTTGTCAGCCCTTCCGGTGAATGCATCGCACTGCGTAGCCAGGGCGGTCAGCGTAGCAGCCGTGCCGTGCGGCACCTGGTGCTTTGCCAGGTAGTCTGGATCCGTAGGATTAGGTGCGGGTGAAATCGATCCTGACGATCCTGGGGAGGAGGGACCCGGCTGTCCCGCCAAATTGATTACGCTGGTAGCTGGTTGCGCCGTGGCGTTTGCAGGCGCAGGTGCCGCTCCACTGCCGCCCGCTGATCCGCTTACACTCGCCGGCGGGGGTACAGTCTGCGCGGTTGTGTTCCCAGGGGCCATTC
The DNA here is from genome assembly GCA_964036195.1 of Sphaerolaimus hirsutus. Classification (NCBI taxonomy): domain Eukaryota; kingdom Metazoa; phylum Nematoda; class Chromadorea; order Monhysterida; family Sphaerolaimidae; genus Sphaerolaimus; species Sphaerolaimus hirsutus. The sequence goes on from OZ038458.1 coordinate 1,990,262, forward strand.
CCGCGCCTAAAGTAGCATTAGCTGCCGATGCTATAGGTGCGATTAATCCCCTATTAGAACAAAACGCCAAAAATTGAGTGGTGGCCTGCTCCAGCGTGCTAGGGTTACCTACGCTGGTGTACATACTCAGGCCTAGTCTAATGGCCTGTAGCTTATTTTTATCTGCTGTGGAAGCATTGACTGAAATCGCCGCTGGTCCCGCGCGACTAAGTTCCCCAGACCACTGGTGCAATAGTTGTATCATGCCCGGGAAGGTCCAACCTTCTCTAGTGTACCCAGTGGTTTCCCTGCCCGGGTCCGCCGCGGTCGCCGCCGTCAGGATCTGGCCCGGCGTCACTTGGTTGGCCGCCGCCGCCGGGGTAGTCGTCACCGTTGTGAGCGTGGCCGGCGCGGTCGTCACACTCGAACCTGGGGGCGGAGTGCTAGTCATTCTACTTTGATTTATGGGAGACGGTCCTACGATTCTACGCCGTTGATGCAAGCTCACGTGGTGTGGAAGAACTTCGCGGGGCACTTAATTGAAGCTCCCCCAATGAATTTTCCGCCTCTTCGAGCTCTTCGGCTAACGAGGGAAATTCAATATTTATATCTGGGATCGCTACTGGGGTGTCAATTAGATTTACGGAAGTCTCACCACTTCTACGCTGGTATGCAGACGAACTCACGGGCTCGTCTTCACCAGCGTACCCTGCTGAATCAGCCTGTGATCCAGACCCTGTCGACACCGGGGAGCTACAGCCGCTTTTTCCCCACGGTCGTCGAAATAAACCCCACTTACTTGATTTCTGCTGCTCTCGCCCGGGCTCAGCACTTACTGGCCTGTCGGGTCGCAGGAGCGGACTATCTGGTGGGCGTTCTGTTTCTGTGCCTCCACTGGACGCTCGTCGAGCCGCCCCAGTCGGTAGCGCACCTGGCGCGCAAGCCGGCGTATCCCAACGGCTGCCGCCTGTTCCTGCACGTGCAATTCCAAATTGCAGCACTGGCCGGACAACGGGAGTGCTATCCTCTGTGCGTCTGGTCCAAGTCGCTGCTTCCTGTGCGCGCTCGGCTTCCGCTTCCGCTTCCTGCGCACCTGCTTCAACTCTTACCTGTTCAACCTCAGCGTCCTGCGCGTCCGCAGTCTGCTGTGCCCTGCGCAAAGCCGCTTCTCGGCGCGTGCGCTTCTGTAGCTGTTCTGCAGCTCTCCACACTTCCTCAACTGACCCTGGGATCGACGCTGGCCCTCCTGACCGCAGCGTTTCCACCCGGCGCGACAGATCGTTTGTTACTTATCACTTAACGGCTTGGCGTTGATCAGGCGCCGCACCGTTCACTGAAGTGAATTAAGCTAACCACTCGCGTCTGCTACCAAGTTGTCATGAATCCGTGTATTCAGCTGTTTTTCGGCTACACGATTCACGAGGTTTTTTACCACACTTTTCCCTCTATTCCCACCTCACCGGCCGCTTGCCGCTGCAGTGCACTGCACTGGGCCCGGAGGTCCAGGTTATAAATGCGTGTTGTAAATTTTAAGGAAACGTGTCCGAAGACGTTAGGTTTTTCAGAACGTGCGATGAACCACTCGGTGGCTCACGCTGTTCCGTTTCCCGCAGCACGCACGGCACTTACAATCAGCATAAGCAGCGCGGTAATTAGAGCAGTTGTTAATTAGCTAACTAAGGGAAATCAGTTAGTACTTAGTGCCAATACAAAAGGGGGTCCAAGTTGGGTTGAGAAGAGAGTTTATTTTTTAGGGCGATGGAAGAACAGTAGCGGCAGAGTAGAAGCAATTCGGCTTACGTCGCATCGACGAAGTTGGGGGAAAAAACAATTTCAGCTACTTATAAGGCAATCAAGACTACCATAATCGACTTGAATGAAAAGCTAAAAAGACATAAAATTGCGAGGTTACAAAATCACTTTCAAATCACATAAGCTCTGATGCAAGCACTTAGTAAAATCGTACGTAACACAGCTGCTTATGAAAAGAGTACAACTTAATATCAGCTAATAAAAGTAATTAAAAGCTTCATGCGACATGGGGCTTAATCTATAATTTACAAGTTTACTTAATACGACAATTACTCACTTCCATAATTACCTACAAATCCCTACTTAATATAAGACGACTTAAAACAGATAACAGTGCAGTGCAACGCATATTTACAAAAACGGAATGAACAAAGTATGTACAAAGGCAATTACGGCATCATAATCCAACACAGCAATTTAAGCTAATCAATAATTAGACAGCTAACACAAGCTTACAATTAATGTTAATTAATTAAGATACAGAACGATTAATTAAGCTCGTGGGAACGAAAAGCACTGGCGTAACACGCTATGTACAACAGTTTCTACATGTCACATGGAAACTTTGTTTGGGGGTTTTGTATTCATTAGTTACGGTAGCTAGAAAATGCTCGCAGGCGCGAAATGCTTATCACCTCCGACCCCGCGACCCACTATTGTGACTATCCGGTCAGCTAGCGCCCGTGAGAAAGGTTTCAGCCCGATGGCCACACCCTTCCGAGCGCGAGGAGATATTTATGCTAGGGCGGCGGAAAAGTATTTTTTGGACTGCGACTTGTCACTTGGGGCGTTATCAGAAGCTGTTCCTACCACCCACCGATACTAGATGACGCACGACAATCTAGTCAACATGGGGAGGAACGCGGAACAGTGCTTTTGTATTTTTTGAGTGAAATTCATTGTTCCTGGCTTCCGGTCGCCACCTACCTATCAGCCGTCAGTCTCCGCCTCTGCCCACAGGTAAGTAAAGGGTAGAATGTGCTTTAGACCGCCCAGAGAGTCACAACAGTGTGCCGGCGAGCCCAAAGGCGGCCACACGCCGCGCCGCGGCATTTCAAAGTGAAAAATGTGAAATTCCCCTCTCACCTTATGCCATGTGGAATGCAGTTACACCTAAGTTAGACATAACCTAGCTAAATTGACTTAAATAGATTTGGCGCACGAAAATAGTAATTAAAATTGGGGGGTAAGGAAACGAAATTGTGCAGAGCACTACAACCACTAGAAAACATGGCGAACTCGGTCAGCCCATGTAGCGGCGTCGATCTTGCGATGCAGTGCTCTGACGGGGTACTGCGCAGCCCACTGCAGGGCTGTGCATGCCATGCAGTCCCCGTTGCCGTCGAAAAGCCGTCGCAATGTCTGAGAAAGTTTGCCCAAATTTAGTTCACAACATACATAGTAGTTTACGTTCCGTGAATTATTATTGCATTTGTTTGTCTAAAATTTTGTGGGGTGGTGTTTTTCCCATCGTAAAAATGCTCTTACATGAGTATGATGTTCACAGCTGTTTGAAGTGGCCCAGTAAGTAACGTGTCTAATGCAGACGCACCACCTGTGACACTACCGTGAATGATGTGACCCAATTCTTTTCCTACACCTTCAAAATATGCACCAACCCCTTGGCCGATGCCAGCAATATATGCTTGCACTGCTTTAGGATCGTTGGATTTTGTTGCAATATAATCGACTGAACGTGTGACTTGTTGTTCGAGTCATTGCAAATTTTGAAAGTGATGATGTGCAGCCATGATACTGAATGCAATATCAGTCATGCTTACACCTGGTGACCCGGAAACATTTAGTGTGAATGGTTTCCACGAGCCAGCCCAAATTAATTCGATTGGGAGTTTTGTGACGTGCAAATTCGTTGGTCCGTTTTCGTTGGCCCATGAATTATCATTTAATTGATAATATTTGTGATCTTTCATGAGACAATGATCTATTGGTGAATGTGTGATCAGATCATTGGTGCCAGGAGCAACGAACATAATATGTGGGTGATTTGTGACTTTGACTGGCAGAAATTTATAACAAGTATTGTTATATTCGTGTTGAAAATAAATAATTTCTGCTGTGACTGGTTTACAATCCCAGAACATTAATATATCTCCATGCCATTCAGCATAGAGATTTTGACGTCCTAGCAATGCTCGCAAGCCAAGGGTGGGATTGAATGTGACAATTGCATGAATTATATCTAGTTGGGTCTGACGGATGTGACATAATTGTTGCCAGATAGATCCAAATTGTTTTTGTTCTAGATGTGCAATTTTGTCAACTTCGTATTGTTGACGAGCTGTGAGCAAGTGAAATACACCAACATCTAGATTTGGTGCGAGTTTGAAATGAAGAGGAGCTTTTTCGGTTGGAGGCTTTTTCAATTTCTTAAGTTGATATCGAAGAAATTGAATGAATGCCGAGCCCTGGTCAATATATTTTGCATCTTTTGGCACGCATTCTGCATTATTTGGGAATTGTTGTGATCTCCATGTGACAGAAAATGCAGCTTGCAATTTTTCCACTATGTAATGATTTTGTGAATATTGCGCATCAAATTGACCAATCTCTTGGAATGCACACTGCTTGTTAAATGCGGTAGCATTCCATAAAGAGACGCCATTGTCGCTGTCATAACAATAGCCGGCTTGTGGGTTGCAATGTGATAGATCTTGAATTTCGGAAACTATTTTCTTTCCGTCAAGACTTGCGACCACACCTTCCTCTATGTGAAAGTTCATTACTGTGTTACTCAGATTGTGACAAAAGTAACAATAATCGATGTGAAGTGATTTGTTAGTGCTCCACAATGCATGACCGATTTTTATTAAAGGTTCGCCTTTCCAAGTTTTATTTTGGTAGGCGATCATGCAATCGTAGGTTGTGACTCTGTGGTTTTTAATGATTTCTGGTGGCAGCATAGCTTTTCCGCCCACCAGACTCATATACGTGACTATAGTATGCTCTTGTTGAAAGCATCTATAAATTGGTGTTGTTTGTGGCTGAACACGCAACGTCCATATTGTTACCACAATATCCTCTATGGCTGTGACTTGAGGAAAGTGACATGTTACTTTTTCCGGAAGTTGTATTGCGTGCCCAGTGCGTGTTTTATGGCACAGATTAAAAGTTTTGTGATATTGATTTGTCCATGTGAGCGCGTTGGCTAATTTTGATTGTATTAGCAACGAGAGCGCCATTAAATGCGACACGTTTCCCCAGAACAAATATGTGCCAGTGTAGCGACATGTTCGACGTGGGTTTGCGCGTCTTGCATCTTGCTGTGAAGATTGTGATTGTTGATGTGATTGATCAGTTTGTGAATCATCACCCTTATCAGGTGAAGGTTGTGAATTATCATCATCTTTTACCTCAGTGTCGATTTTATATTCAACACCGTCCTCTGTGTCGATTTCAAGAGGCACTAGGTTAGATGGGGATCTACGTGTGCGACGGCCGTTACTTGACAATACTGTGACTGCACGTATTTTGCCATCGCTTGACACGTGTATTTCGTGAACGCGGCCCATTTGCCACATGCCGCGTGGTTGTTTATCATCTGTGATTAACACCACTTGGCCACGTTTGGGAGCTTCGTTGATTGTGCCTTTTTTCAAGCGTTGATTTTTAGCTCGATCTTTGAGTAGGTCAATGTATTGACGTGACCACTCATACCAAAGCACTTCACGATTGTGACGAATTTGGTCCCAAAGTAATGTGATGTCATCTCTGTCCTTTTCAGGCACAGAGTTGAGTGCAATTTCGTCGATACAGTTGACGTCATTGACACGTGGGGGTGTGAGTGTGTAGGTTTTTTCGATTTGTGAGGGTGTGAGGTTGAAAGATCCATCCGTCATTCTTTCCCATTCTTCTTTTGGAATTTTTCGCATGGGTTCAATCGTGGTGGAATCGAGTTCCATCTCACGTTTTTCATCCATGTAACATGGTGGTGGGGTGCCCCAAAGAAAATGTATTGGGCGCAGTATCGCTGCACCAATGTCTGTGTTTGACAAGTATGACAATGGTCGCGTATTGACGGAGAATTTGACGTCGAGCATGACTGTGAGAAATTCATGCCATGTGAGACAACGTCGTCCGCATGCTTTTTTGAGCAAGCGTTTGACTAAACCTACCATGCGTTCGTACACGCCGCCCTGCCAAGGACTATTGGCTGTGATAAAATGCCATTTTACGTCCGGTAGCATTTTGACGCAATTTTTGAATGTTGGGGCATTGTCGGACCAAATTGTGTCCGGCATGCCTCGACGTGAAATAAAACGATTTAGAGCCATAATTGTGTCGGCTGTCGAGACACTATTAGTTGACTCTAAATGAATGGCGCGTGTACTGAAGCATGTTAGCAACAAAATGTGTTGACTGTGACGGGTTCCGTTCTGTGAATAAACTAACGGTCCCATATAATCAATGCCAATATATTGAAATGGCTTGATTTGTGATTGAGTTCGAGTGACAGGTAATGTGTGAAAATCAGGTAATGTGAATGGACCTCCTTCCGCTTTGCGGCATGTGACACATTTTCGCAAAATTTTTGCTACTACCTGCTTGGCGCTTGACAGCCAGCAATGTTCGCGTAAATCTGCTAAAGTGTGAAGCATGCCACTGTGACCAGCAAGCTCATGAAAATGAGTAACCACTAGCGTTGTTAACCACCCTGTCTTTGGCAGGTAGTAAAACAATGAAGGGTTTCGGTGTTCTTTGTGAGACACACGCGTGACACAATATAATAAATTATTCCACGCGTCCCATTTGAGCATGTGGTGTTTGCCAAGTTGCGCTTGTGAAATGCAACTGGCACATTCCTCTGCTTGTGAAATGCGCAATACATGTCTAAATGCTTCGTTTAAATCAGCTTGTGTGATGGGTTTTGATAAATATTCACTTTCGCGCTTTGCAGCTTTATGCATGGAGCGATTTAGCCAATATGTTTTGACACGAAGCAGATATACGACAGTACGCAACAATTTTGACAGTGTTGAAAATCGTCGAATGTCGATTTCGAATGGATTTGAAGGGATGTGACGTTGTCGACTTTCGACAAACGGATTTTGAGGAGTGACATATTGTGACAAATTGGGGTCCAAGTTGACAGGTACTTGCTGTGCAAGAGCATTAGCTGGTTGTGAATCAGGCTGTGAAACGGGCTGTGAAGTTACTGCTCCAGCATATAAAGGTCGACTGATGTGAATGTCGCCTTTCGCAAGCTCTTCGGTGACAGGTTGCGCTTGATATTGCGAAATGTCAAGCATGGTTGATGTGAGAGGTTCAGCTAAAAATGTGGGTCCGGTGAACCACATTGTTTCGATCATCAGTTGATCAAAAGTACAACCCCGTGACGCGATGTCGGCTGGGTTGTCTTTTGTAGCAACCTTGCAAATTTGAATGCAATGTTTTGACATTAGTGAGTGGATTTTTGTGACCCGATTGTTGACAAAAGTAGCCAGCGGCTTTGCAGTATATAGCCAGCCGATGACAACTGTACTATCGGTCCAGAGGAAATTACTGTGAATTTTCCATCCACCCAGCTCAACGAGTTCATGATGTAAATAATCGATGAGCTGTGCACCAATTGAGACACCTAGCAATTCCAAGCGTGTGATTGTGAGGGGTTGACCTTGTTTTGACGGAAGTGGGGCTAGTTTTGTGCGAGCTGTGAGAAAACCACTAAAATATCGGTCATCTTCATAATCGTATTCGTCAGGTGAAATTGCTTTTTGACGCAAATAAGCGCAAATGGCGTATCCATCTTTTGAGGCATCACAAAACACATGTAATTCTAATGGCCTTGTGACAGCTTTGACATCGATGCCAAAAGAGTGAAATGAGCGTGGGAATTTGATTTGACTTATGGACGAGAGATGTCTTTTTAAATCGTCCAATAAGTCATCCGCCTCTGGGTCTTCGATGAGTTCATCCCAGGTTGTGATATTGCACCTTTGAATTATTTGTGACACGCGAAATTTCAACCGAAATAACGCGGGTGCTGTGACGCCAATAGGATCGTATGTTGAAGCCAGTAATTTATTTAAATTGCGGCGAGTGGCTGTGACAATGAGCGTGAAATCTTTCTTGGGAGCTGGCACCGCAATGGTGTCTTCAATGTGATCGTAAACGAGACCCATTACTTTGATATATTGTGACTTTTTCGGGTTGAGGTCATCGGGTTTGATTTTCTCCGAGACCATAGGCGAATTTGTCATCCATTCGCGCATGTTGAAATTTGCTCTGGCAAAAACAGCTTTAATTAAACGATAGAGCTGTATTGCATATTTGTCATCATCTACGCTGATAACTCAATTATCAACGTAAATGCTGTTGAGCAACAGCTCCAGTTTCATTCGTTCATTGGTCTCAGCGGGATGCATGTGAGCTAATTCTTCTTCTAAGTGATATTTGATGACAGTTGACAAAATGGATGGACTGCATGTGAGACCAAACAGCACCCTTGTGAATTGCATCATTTGAATATTGTCTTCATGAGATGGAATGGTGTCATCACGCAGCCAGTAAAATTTTGTGAAGGCGCGTGATTTTGGGTGAAGAGCAATTTGTAAAAATGCTTTCTCAATATCTGCTAATAACACCACTTTTCCGGCTCTGAAGCGAAGCATTAATCCGAGCGCCAGTGGTGTGAGAACTGGGCCTCGGAATAAGCAATTATTGAGACTTGGCTTGCCTGCAGAACCATCATACACTATTCGACATGTTGTCGATCTGCCAGGTGTGAGGACAGGTTGGTGAGGTAGGATGTGTTCTTGCAAACCATCTTGTGAACCATAGACGGGTTCTATGACACCCTTGTGAAGTTGATCTGAGATGACTTTCGCGTATGTAGCGAATAAATCGGGATCTTTTCGAAACCGTTTCAACAGTGACAGAAAGCGGCAAAATGCTTCTGCATTGTTGGTTGGCAATTCTTGAATTGTTGATTTGAATGGCCAATCTACGCTATAGCGACCAGTTTCTGGATCGAGAGTAATTGATTCCAGAATTAACTGTTCAGCTATGTCGTCATCATGTGATAATGGATCATCTGTGATACCTATTGACTCGAGACTGTGAAATTGAAATAATGTCTCCTGACCAACAGCAACAGCTGATGATGCATGTGAACTGCATGAAACCATGAATTGATGTGGTGAAATGTCGGGTGTTGTGACAAATGATTGTGATGACGCATTTCCGCCAAGCATCAATCCAAGTATTGATTCGACTATGATCAATCCAGATGGGAGTTCGATTTCTGTTGGTCGAATATCGAACTTCCAATAATAGTCTTGACCAATGACTACATCTGGTTGACATAGTTTGTGACAAAACTCATCAGTCATTTCGGTCAATTCAAGCGGTTCCGCGAATTGTTCTTGTGCATGTTCACCGTACACAATATAAATGACTGTTTTGTCATCTTGTGACAAAGGAGGTGGGCATGCATATGTTGCCAAATTATCCACTGCACGTAAAGTGAGCGGAATTTGTAACATATTGCCCTTATTGTCGACGTGTTTGTAAATAGGCATGACAGCCTCGACCAAAAACGTATTGACTGTGACGGGCGTTTTTGTCGCAAACACGTTCATTTGAAGAACAACATCTCCTTTGTTTTCAAAGTTATACTCATTTGCCACGGATGCCTTAATGTATGAATATTTGCATCCAGTGTCAAAGAATATTAACAAAGGGTCTGTGACTCTATTTAATTCAGCGTCTTTATTAATTAATGAAGCCTGGGCCACTTGCAAACAAACAATAGGTGCAAAATCGAACTCACATTCTTGTTCGGCCTGCTGCCTGGTAGCGGGGTTGGGGTTACCGTAACCCGCCTGTGCGCTCAGCACCTCCACCGTGGGCCTGTGACTAGGTTGAAGTGGCACCGACGATGACATTTGATTCGGGTTGAGGTGTGGGTACACCTCGTACCGTTTCTGCTGGAAGCCGCGGATTTTGGCCTCGACAGTCTCCATATCTGTGCCTTCCTGGATGAGGTTGGCACGAAGCGTCGTCCACAGCTCGTTTTCGCTGTGATATTTGCGGGCTTCCTCTTGAGCTTTCGCCTGTTGTGCGTTAGCGGGCCTCGGCCATTCGCCCATGTCGAGCGGGCCGTCCATGTCCAGCTGGTACAGCGTATTCTGTCTCCACCGGAAATCGTTTTCGTCCGGTGGGATGACACACACGCTCATCGGTTCCGTATGTGAAGGCGGATACGATGGCGGTGCATGTGACGACGCCGCTCCCGTTGTGATTACCTGAGCGTTGACAAAATTAGCGCTCGTTGCTTTGACAAAGGCTTTATTTTGTGAATTGTTTACCTGACGCCTGGCGGGTGCCTGTCTGGTAGGACAGAACGCCCCGTGATGCTGACCAATCTGGCGACAGTAGTAGCAACTCAGTTGTTGAGTGCACTGTGCCGCTTGATGGCCTCTGCGCGTGCAGCGCGTGCACACGTCGCCCAAAGCTCGCAACCGTTCAGTGCGCTCTCTCGGTGTGACGTATTGAGGGCAATCGGTTGTGTAGTGCTCTTTGACGCCGCAGAACAAGCACTCGAATTTCGGCTGGCGATAGTTAGCAGCAGGTTGTGAGGACTGCTTTTGACTAATCGCTCCGATCGCCGGAGTTCTGGGAGGTTGAGTGGAATTTTTATTTTTCCCTTGTGATTTTCCAACGTTAGCATTGGTACCAGCAAAAGCAACCGTATTGTGAATAGGTTTTGGTTTTGAAAAGGTATTTTGTGATTTATTTCCTTTTTTCTTTTGCTGTTGCCAACCTCCTCCATTTTGTGGCTTTTTTAATGATGAATTTTGTGATTTCTGAACAACAGTTGAAGATTGTGAACTTTGTTGTTCAGTTTTCATCGCGTCTAACCGAGCACGAGCAATGGTAGTTAATGCATCGACAAACCTGACGACTGTGAGTTCGGTGTCGCCGGTTACAGCGGTGCGCATCGAATTCCGGTGTTCTTCTGTGACGGCAAGAACAATATTATCGGGAAGATAACCACGAATTATTCTTAACACTGCACCAGAATCGACACTCTCACCCCTTTCTTTAAGTTGATTGAGAGTTGACAAAAGGGTTCGTGTGAAATTTGTGAGAGAGTCTCCTCTTGACGAAGGTTTTTCAAGTGAATACAATTTATCCCAATGGGCTGCTTGTACCCGATGCGTTTCACCAAAGTTTGATTGTAACATGGTGACCGCTGTGATGTAATCTCGACCATCACCTTTTAATCCGGCCAGCAGTTCTGCTGCTGGACCGGTAAGGCTGAGCTTGAGGTATGTATATTTCATACCCATTGACAAATTAGCTCGGTCGTGAATTTGAGCTCGAAAAATCTCCCACCAAGCTGCCCATTCTAACGGATCACCGTTATATTTAGCAAGCTCGATTTTAGGTAACTTTAACAAAGTTTCCGGTTGTGAAGGTTGAGAACTACTTCCCATATTGACATTGTTGTAAGGGGGTTGTGAAAGGGGTTGAGTAGTTAAATCAACAGTGGACTGACCTTTCAAGGAAAGTATCAACCTTTCCGCGGATTTGATGTGCGCTTGGGCGGACGCAATCCTCGATTCCAGCTCATCCATGAGCATCATCGCGTTGTTCGAGCCCGAGTAGAGCGCGCGCTCCAATTTTGCGTTGGCGCTCTTTATCTCCTTGGCCACTCCGTCTTCGTCTCTGTCTAGGCTTGTGATGTAATCTTGGACAGTAGTTGTGAATTTGTCCATAGCCGTAGACAGGTCCGAGCGTTTCATCTCGGCTTGGTAGCCGTAGGCCTGAAGTAATTCTAATACTTCCTCCGCCGCGCGTATGTTGACGGCGGCGGGTTGTGACTCGTCTTTGACGATTTTAGGAATCGGTTTGGATGTGAAACGCAGCACTCCGTTGCGCACTCCGGTCAACGCCCGGCTATGCTGAGTCAACGGATGAGCTGTGTCGAACTCATCAACGTTGCTCGCAGGCATAGCTGCGGCGGCGGCGGCGGCGCCTCGCTGAGCGCGTATGCGTTCGTCGGCCATCGCAAAGTTTGATCAATTTATTGCTTATTAGCAAAGTGGTAGCTAGCTGTGAACGAAATAAAATAAAAATAAATATTTCGTTAATTGTGACTTGTACTTGTAAAATCGTACGTATTTATGCACGCGCTACTAACGATTTTGCGTCCAAAACCGTATTACTGTAACCTCGTGCGTGTGACTCAGGCTGTGAAAAGCAATTTCCAATGAAATTTCACGCGAGACGACTTAATTAGAGTGACCAATTATTTTAATTAGTCACCCTGCTCGCTGCGCCATGTAAAATAATACGGAACTTGTTGAAGTGACTTGTGAACCAGCTCCTATTCCTAACCGAGGAAGAGGACAAATGTGAACAAGTGAAAGTTGACGTGAAGCGTCGTCTCTAGTTGACGTTCCGTTATTTTATCAAATGTGATTAGTTGAGTTGAAGTGAATTGACGTGAGTTAGTGTGAAGCTAATTTAGATTGTTTACCAAAGGTTTTGACGAACGTTTTTATTTAGGCGATTAAATACAAAGAATTAAATGTAAATAAAATATATATAAAAATATACGTAAACAAAGGAATTAATTTACAACTAAATTAATTACTTAAATAAAACGTAAAAGAAGCTCTAATTACCGGAGAAATAAGGCAATTTAAAGAAGGCACTTAATTACGACAAAAGGCGACAATTAAGTGGCGCGGTTGTGAATAAAGCACCTCAAAACAGCGCTGGTGTGAAATAAAACACTGAGGTGACTTAAAGCACCAAGCGTTAAACTTAGCACCAAAAACAAGCGACTTAATAAAGTGACTACGGCGCTTATTTAGATCCTAGGAAGAGATTCGTGTGAAGTTGACGAGGTTGCAAACACTGCCGATTTTAGCTGTGAAATCGGCTTTTAAGGGCCAGACCGATGGCGATTTGTTTGGCGCCAATCGGTCGGCTCTAATCTCCGATTTTTACCCAACATTTCCAATTGTGAAAGTTCAATCCTTGCCCGCTCGCTTCTCCGATGAAAAGCGAGCTAAACTGGCAAGATAGTCAAAATGTGAGACAAGCCAGACAGCATTTGAAATGGCGCGCGGGCCCGGCCCCCCACTCGGGGCGGGCCCGCCGCTTAACATAAACATGACGGCGTATTTGCGTGCTGCTTGTCAAGGAAATGTGGCGGAATGTGAGCAATGACTAAGATCTAAATATGTGAGCGATGTGAAGCGCACGTTGTAAACAACATCGCTTGAGATATTAAATGGTGAATGTGAAGATGTTAAAACTGAAATGTAAATATGAATGGAATCGTAATAAATTGAATTAACTAGATATAAAAGCGAACATAAGAACGTCGACTTAAATATTAAAGATTTTACATTTTACGATAATGTTACACAACACTGTATCAGAAAGTTTATGATGCTTGATACTAAATGTCTCTGATTTCCAAGCATATCGATCCCCATTAGTGATGGAATGGCGCCATGGCGCTGGCGCCATTTGAGGGCGCCAAAGGGCGCCGCGCCATGGCGCCATTGGCGCTTGGCGCCCTTTTTCTGTGGCGCCCTTGGCGCCTGGCGCCCACATTCTGAAAGGCGCCATGGCGCCCTTGGCGCTTGGCGCCCTTTTTCCGTGGCGCCCTTGGCGCCTGGCGCCCTGCTTTAGAAGGGCGCCAAAAAGGCGCCAGCAGGGTTTCACGGTGAGTGCTGTGTAAACGAAAAAAAAATGAAAAACGCATCCATGATGATCTAAATGCGCCAGAAAAATGGACGGAGTGGTGTGAGTGGGTGGAAATCTTTCGTTTCAACGGTTCACCAGATATGTCTGGCGGATCAAAAGACAAGAATGATGGACCGTCTAACTTGCAAAATCAGAAATAAACGGATTTAAATCGTTGCAATTAGGAAATATTGTTTGGAAAGGTCTATTTGTAATGAATGGATTGTTGTCAAATGACAATTTCCATTGCGTTTGAATTTGTCGTCATGTGGATTTTATTCAAAATTTTTTTGTTGCTAGCTTTGTTTTTGTTCATTACATCCTGGAGAACGCGAATAAAGAAGTGAATGCGCGTACAATGGTGCCGTAGAAACATTTTTCGCACACGCATGGTGTTGTAGGCACTTTTTTATCCTGGCGCCCTTGGCGCCTGGCGCCCTATTTTCCAAATGGCGCCATGGCGCCCTTGGCGCTTGGCGCCCTCTTTCCGTGGCGCCCCTGGCGCCTGGCGCCCACTTTCTGAATGGCGCCATGGCGCCCTTGGCGCCTGGCGCCCTTTTTCTGTGGCGCCCTTGGCGCTTGGCGCCCACTTTCCGAATGGCGCCATGGCGCCCTTGGCGCCTGGCGCCATTTTTTCTGGCGCTTTTCCATCACTAATCCCCATAAAATGAATCACACTTGAGAAACTGCAATGCTAGAACTGTGCAGTAGCTGGAGCCACTACACCTTATTTGAATACCGTATTTGCTTGAATAATTCCCCCCTTGAATAATTCCCCCCCTCGAATAATCCCCCCCTGTAAGACGAGTGAGGAAATAATAATTCCCCCCCTCGAATAATCCCCCCCTTTAAAGATTTGATTAATTTGTTATACCTAATTTTAACAAAAATGGCACGTTATTGTGTTTATGAAGCATATTTTGTGAAATGAGTTGATGGAAACATGCTTGAATATTTTGATGAAATAATAATTCCCCCCTCCCCCTTGAATAATTCCCCCCCTCGAATAGTTCCCCCCTCAAAAATGTCTGACGAAATAATAATCCCCCAGGGGGATTATTCAAGGAAATACGGTATACATTATGACTTCACTGTTGGTCAACTCCCCTCACTGGAGCTAAATAAGTCACCTATTCACAATAGTTGTCTGCCACAATTAGCATTGAAAAAATTTGTTATGTAGGGGGGGGGGGATGAAATCTCAGAAAACCTCTCAAAACGAAAGTGGAATTGAATCTTTCTGAAAAAAATGCAGAGAAAATGTGAAAAAATATAAATGAAATTTTTGTTTTTCTTCTTCTCATAAATAAAAATTATTAAATCTTTCAGGAAAAATCTGATGAAAATATAAATAAACGAGATTTTTTATTGATTGAAAAAAATATATAAATCTCCCATGATTTTTAAATGATTAATGCCGAAGACAATACTCTGCACTCGCATTATTCATGTCTCATGTTGGAAGTGGGGAGTTTCATTCTAAAAATGCATATATCTAAGTTTTTCGATTTTTCAAAATCGCATTTTAAAGTTTGACGCTGGCCCGACGGCGCTATGTTTGGGGGACGACGCTTGCCCCGCACTTTTCAGATAGATCCGATATTTCTCTACAATTTTTGCGACCACAAATTTTGTTGGCTGGGAAATATTTAGGGAGTTATGTGAGATTTTGTAAGTCACCCAAAATTGGGAACAAATCTGAACATTTGAAATTAAATGTTAAATAACTTCTAAACGGTGCATCGTAGGCTAAAACGAATCACATCACTGAAAAGCCCGTGTCTAAAAGTACCTCTACCTAAATTTGAATGACTACCTAAATGCACGCATATTTGATTTATAGTGCAAAATAGATTTGGAAATTCATGCATGCATTTTTGGAAATGAAACTTTTTTTGTATGGGAATTCCGGCCAGCTCTTCGCGGCCGCACCGAAGCACGCGTGCATTTTTGGATATGAAACTATTTTTAGATATGTGCACTTATGAAATGAAACTCCGGTGGTCCGAGATGGATATGTGCACTTACGAAATGAAAGTTCTGTTTTTCATAGGGGATCTGAGATGGATATGTGCACTTTCGATGTGAAAATTGCGATTTTTTTGAAAATCGGTACCACTGTTTCTCGGGAACGAAATGGACTATAACGCTGATTTTTTTTCTAAAATGTGAAAAACTATACGTGGAGGCCAAATCCACCCTTAACTCGATATTTCTGGATTTGGCGCTTGTGAACTTTTAGAATGGAACTACCCAAGTGTGTAAATGATAATTTAAGCATGCGATTTTTGTTAAATAACAAAAAATTCATTGTTGTGAATAACACAAAAACATTATAACAGCAATGAATTTTTTCATCATTTTGTTAAAATTGCATGTGTTCAATACCATTGGCATGCTTCCAGCTTGAACCATGTTTGCAAGGTGTAAATTCCATTGAGTATGGCTAGGGTGTCAAATTTCCGTTTCCGTTTTCCGTTTCCGCCTTTCCGCAGGAAAATTTTTTACCTTTCCGTTTTCCGTTTTCCGGCAGCCGAAAAATTTTTACCTTTCCGTTTTCCGTTTTCCAGCAGCCAAAAAATTTTTACCTTTCCGTTTTCCGTTTTCCGGCAGCTGAAAATTTTTTACCTTTCCGTTTCCGTTTTTCCGGCCCATTTTTCCGTTTTCCGGCTGAAAAATTTATACCTTTCCATTTCTGTTTTACCAGGCCATTTTTCCATTTTCTGGCTCGATTTTCAGTTTTCTGGCATGTTTCCATTGTTTTTCCAATCTGTATTTATCTTTAATTGGCTCATCCCATTGTGTTGTTTTTGTCTCTTGGAGCAGCATTGACAACTGGGATTTCAGGGTCAGTGAAACAGGTGCTGTGAACCCAATTGGGTCATATGCTGATGCCAATAATTGATTCAAGTTTTGTCTGGTTGGTGTTGTGATGCTGTCAATTTGCAATTTTGGTGTTGATATTGCCAGCATGTCTGTTCGGTTATTTTATTTCATGCCCATTACTGAGACAATTTTATTCACCTTTGGACTCCTGTTGTTTTCTGCTATTTCATTCATGACTGATCTGGAGTTTGATAGCCAACCCCTCATGTTCAGAGAACATTGGTTAAATAAAGCTTTGACTTTGTAATATAGTTCTAAAGCTTCAACGTCATTCGTGACACTCATGATGAAGTTATTGAATGTAAATGTTGTTTATTCTCATTGCCAACTGGTTTCATTCCCCATTTTCTTCATATTCATTCCTGTTGTTTATTGTCACATTGAAATGGTATTTTATGACTGCTCCCAAAATTGCTGGGCTGCAGACAAGTCCAAACAGTACGCGTTTAAAACAAAGTACTATTAAGTTATTTTCAGTTACTGGTTTTGAGGCATCTTTCAGCCAGAAAAATTGTGTGTAGTCTCTAGCTTGGTCATGCAATCCTATTTGCAAAAATGCCTTTTCAATATCAGCAATTAATGATAGATTGCCTGCCCTGAACCTCAGGAGCAGGCCCAGTGCTAATGGTGTTGTAATTGGTCCTCTAAAAAGGCACTTGTTGAAACTGGGCTTACCTGCCGACCCATCGTACACGATTCTGCATGATGTCAATTTGCCCGGCGTGATTACTGGCTGGTGTGGCAGGTAATGAATCCCCTTGTTGTCTGTTTTGTCATCACAGATCTCAATCATTCCCTTTTCTAGTTGGTCGTCCAAAACTTTCCGGTATTGTTCGAATTAGTTTGGATCTTTGTTGAATCTTCTTATCAGTGATTTAAACCACGCCAAGGCTTCTGCTTTTCCTGTGGGCAGGTCACTGATACTCTCTTTATACAGCCAGTCAATATAGTATCGTTTGTTGTTGTCGTTGAATTTTATGCTATTTATTATCATCTCCTCTGCAATGTCGTCATCAATTGCATAGGGGTCATCAGTGATTCCCACTGCTTCTAGGCTGTGAAATTGTTGTAGTGTTTCCTTTCCTATGGCCACTATGGCTACTTTTTGATGATTTTCTGTTGGTTCAGTTAAGCTTGAACTACAAGTGAAGTTACAGGCATGATCCATAGTTGCATAATGTACAGCTACCACAATCAAAGCCAAACAGGCAAACCTGCATGCAGGTTTTCCTTCTGCAAATTTGTCTATTACCGTGCTAATTTCACTTTATTTTTTTCCGTTTCCGTGAAAATTTTGCTTTCCGTTTTCCGTTTTCCGGCATTTCATTTTTCCGTTTTCCGTTTTCCGGCCGACAATTTTTTTTTACCTTTCCGTTTTCCGTTTTCCGCTGAGTGAAATTTTTTTACCTTTCCGTTTTCCGTTTTCCGGCAGAAATTTTTTTTTTACCTTTCCGTTTTCCGTTTTCCGTAAAGTGAAAAAATTTTACCTTTCCGTTTTCCGTTTTCCGTAAAAAAAATTTTTTGACACCCTAAGTATGGCCATAATGCTCACTAAACATTGAATAAGTAATATGGCAAGATCAAAAAACCCAGCCATAACACTGCACTCACACAATGCAAAATGTAAGATCAGATGTAAAAAAAGCATTTTTATTGTAGGGAATATTTCGTGTAATGGATGAGAGGATGTTTATCAGATTATCTTCATGATATAGATATTGCTTCCAGTATGAATATAGAATAGACATTTATACAACTCTTGAAATTTTTGCAGCATTTGACAACAGTAAAATATTTAGCTTCATGTAACGCACACTGGATCACAATCACTGATTCCCATAATCCTCTATGTCCATGTTCATGAATGTTTATGAATGAATATTAAACACAAACATGACTGCAGTCAACAGAGGCCACATTAACTGGAAGTGTCCATCTGATGTGGTCAAGCTCCTTGCGATACACAAGGCAAGCATTGATTTGTGTGTCACAGGTTGTTTTCAATGTGCTGAGCATTTCCACATAATATTTAGGGGATTAAATACATCTACCGTATTTCCTCGAAATACCCCCCCCCCCCCTTGAAATACCCTCCCCCCTCCCTCGTTTGACCCCCCCCCCTCCTCTCGGGAGCACTATGAAACAATCACCCCCCGGGGGGTATTTCAAGGAAATACAGTAAACAGATATGCCATATTCACAACTACCAATGAACTCAATAACGCGTACCTCATATCATTGTGTTGAAGTGCTTCCATTTCAAAACATTGCCAGTTTGATGGTGGCACATAACCTTCACAATCAATGTCACCACTGCATGGAACAAACAGTCCTGTGAATGAAACTCTAAATTGCATACTAGCAGATTCTCAGTAAAAATGCTGGTGGTTTCACACCTTCATGAATTTCAAAATATCCCTCAATTGTATTTAGAAACAGTGGAATACAGTGACCATTCCCATCAGTGCCACCAACACACACTTCACCAGCTGCACAGGGCTTTTCACAGCAACCTGCATTGCAATGACAATTTCAAAATGAATACCTAGAGTGTACTCAATGAAAAATCATGCATGAAATAAACATGTGTGTAGATTCTGCTATTGTCAAGTGCTTATCAAGAACCCCATAGTGTCTGGCATAGTCAAGCATCTCCAAAATTGTAAATACATTCCAAAAAATCCACAGGTGTCCATATTTTCTGATATGGGTAAGGGATGTCACTTCATTTTTACTAACTTCCTGAATATCTAATAAATTTAAATCATGGTAGTCAATCAGATATTTTTATCAAAAGATGAAATGTTGGTAAAAATTACATATGTACTCTGCAGTTATTTTACATCCCTCTAAAAAACATTACATAAAAATAAACAGTGGGGAACTTTCCATTGGTTTTCAGTTTTTGTGGCAAGCCTACAAGGTAATAGGAAGCCATGTAATGTTTAATATATGGGATACAGACAATTTGCCTCAATGTATTTCTGAAGTATGAAAAAGCATTCTCAAAGCTTCTCTTCTGAACTCATTTAAGTACTGTTTCATTTTCAATTTCACTTAATGAAGTCATGAATATCCAATGAAAGGTCCATGTACTAACTAATCAACAAAACAAACTATTTTTTTGCAGATATCATAACCTAATATTATATGTCATGGCTCCACAGCTCTTTGTCCACAGAAAACATAACAATACATTATGTGCTTATAGCTGGGTTCTTTCACTCCCACAGTCATCATTGCATGACCATTTTATTAGACCTTTTATCCCCTGCAATCTGATAATAGGGGATCTTGACAAGCACATTGTAGTAGCAGCTTGAACTTACTACATAGTAAGTTCAATCAACTACTACACCATTATGGTAACCTGATTCTGTTGAACTTGTTGATAATGTAACACTGCTGGAAGTCATGATTCCTGTACTGGGCGTTGACTGTGTGTCACTGAATGTGGGTGGTGCAGTGACAATGTCCTCTGTTGTTGACACCAATGTTGTTGTGACATTGCTCTCCCAACATGGGAATGAACATATATATTTGTGTTTTTCATCACACCTTTCCAAATCCAGTGCTTTATTAGGCAACATTGTAAAGCACATGACTGTTTTGGATGCTAAAATGGTATATATGAGGTTCAGAAAGTTGATAAAATCAACTGATGATCATGAATCAACAACAGTGTGTACAGGGATTTACAACCACTTTCAAATTAGATTGTTATTGAAAAACCACTTGATAGTGAATAAAATATATACCAACCATTGTACAACTTTGAATATATCAAAGGCAAATCTGTATTGTTTGACAAATTCACACATTTTTCCTTGGTGCCATAAATCCAATATTTATCACCAGTAGAAATTTTTGTTAAAGAATTGATCTGATCAACTGTCTCAAACATTGCAAGACTTCCCCCTGGAAATAGCATGCTACATGCTGCAGATGCCTCACTATGGGTTTTGTAGTCTTCAGACAACTCATATTTGATGCATTCCTCCTACAAATATTTAGAACTTTTATCTTTGTTGGAGATAATGTTTATCTGAATTATTTTTTTATTTTTTTTATTTCAGGGCATGAATTTCGACTAAACTTCAGTGTAACTGCAGTATATAATACCATAGATTCAGGGTGCAAATTCTCTGAGGAAGTTCTATGGACTATTTGCTACTCGTAAAATGAACAACTTGACAGAAAGATTGGCCTGACCCAAGTCTCTGTCAAAAAATAACCTGGATGATATAAATGAGTGAATGGGGAAGACCCAAAAGTTTTACAAAACCTATCGTTCTGATGTGCACTGTTGTGAGAAGTGATTTGTTTTCTTATTTGATAATTTTTGGTGTGCAGTGATAAAAGCAATCAGACCCTATGAATAAACCTCCAAAAGTCATCTAGCAAACACCTTTCATTGGTGGACAACTTGGGATGAATGTCATTAAAACTATAAAAATATTATTCTGACAATTCAATTGAAAATGTAAACTCAAATACTGTGAAAATTGGGGTTAATGGAAAACATTTAATGTTTGAAAACTCAAAGTCAAACTGTATGTTCTACAATGTTTATGTCTCAACAGTATGTTGGTCATTAAAAAAAATTGTGTTAATGGGAACTACTTACAGTAGGTTGAGTGGTCATCATTGAACTGGTCATCATACTAGATTCACTAGGTTTAGTCATTGTTATGGTAGAGCCAGTGGTTGACTGACTGGGTTGACCAGTTTCTGTGCTTGTACTCAACTCTTCAGATGTTGTACTTATGTCTTGTGGTGTGCTGGAGGAAATGGTTGTGGTAGTTGTTGACTGTGAACTGCAGTCATGTGAACATATGTAGTAGTGTTTCTTTATACAGTTCCTTAATTCCACTTTTTGCTCTGTAAAAGCCATGCACTGTTTCAGGCAGGTGGCTGCAAGGTTGGACAGTATTGGAAAATAAAAAATTTATTTGATGTTTTTATATACACTAGATTTGATCGACCTATATATATATATATATATATATATATATATATATATATATATATATATATATATATATATATATAGATTTATACATTTTAAAGAAACATGTGGTGTTCTGGTCAGAATCAGTTACCATCTACAAAAATGTTTACTGAAACTGAAAAATGAAGGGTTATGCCCAATTTTCAGCTTTTTCTGATGACTCAATCACACTAAAAAGTCAATAAGTTGAGTAAAAAAGTTCCATATTCATTAGAAAAAGTAGTCAACTATACATTCTAGCAAATATGCATGTCTAATTGCAGAATCATGATTATAGCTCAAGAGTTAAGGACATTTGAAAAAGTTTTGCTGTTGTCACCAACTGTCGGGTAACTGCTAGACAACAGCTAAAATTTTAAAACATCTATAAATCTTGAGCTACAAGCATGATTCTGCAATTTGACATGCATATTCACCTAGGTAGAATATATAAAGTAATATATAAAGTACATTTAGTTTTCCACTTTTTTCATGCATATGGACATTTTTACTCAACTTATTTAACCTTTTCAGTGTTGTCAAGTCATCACAAAAAAAACATATAAATGCTGCCTAATGATAACAAATGAAGAAATTTCTTTTTTTGGTTACATGATAAAAGCTTGCATCATGCAACAATGTTGGAGTTCCTTTTATTATGGTGTATTTTTGTCATATCTTCCTTTCTACAATTGTGTACAGCATATGAATACATACCATTCACAATTTCATTATAAACTGCTGGTTTTTGTTCAATTTCAGTGAGCTCAATACACTTCTGTTTTTCTCCAGCAATCCAGTAAGTAGAAGAATTATTTATCTTTGTTTTTAAAACACTTTGTTCTTCTCCTGACACAAAACTGGCTAGTACTCCACCAGATAAATCTTTGCATTGAAATCTGGCTTGTTCTTCCGTTTCCATATGTGTTGATACATAGAAACACATATCCTGTAATAGCAATCAAAGCAATAAAATCAGGTCAATTATACTTGAGAAAATTTAGCTGCTTGGAAATGCATGCTTGAGTTAGACAATTTATTCGTTTTTAAATATAAATTTCTGCTGCATCAGTTTCAGCATCAAGTTCAGCATCAGGTTCGGCACCAAGTTTTTATTTATTAATGAGTGCTAGATCTCTAGCTGTGTGTGAGATATGCAGCTGATACTTAAGTGGTATCAGGGCCGTATCCAGCGGAGGGCGGGGGGGTGCTGCATCCCCCCCCCTCCCGGGGCGAGACCAGAAAGTGACCGGAGAATGCGACTTATTCAACAACGTCAGCGTAAAAAATTTTGCGCGCAAGCGCGCATTCTCCACCAGACAAAGTATTATCATCATATTTGCTCCATGTGGCCGAAAATCATTACGAATACACTCGAGTGTTCTGCTTTTTGCTGTTTTGTATGGATATTTACATACATATACAGCGTTCCATGGCGCTGACGCCAACGCCAATGGCGCGATGGCGTGGCGCCTACTAATGGCGCCAGCGCCATGGCGCCATTTCGCCACTATGTAGATCAAATTTTAGGGGGGGGGGCTGAGCCCCCCCCCCCCCCTCGCCGGCCTCCGTAAACAAGCAGCCCCCCGCTCAAAAATCCTGGATACGTCCCTGAGTGGTATTTATATAAATAGGCGTAACACACCCCTCCCTACTTTACACCAGCAGGGGGAGGTCAGCGGCCCTTATGTGGATGTCAAGATGTGGGTCGCTGAACATGCAACATTTTTCTGCAATTTTTGCTGTCTGCCACAAGCCACATTTACCCCTATCAAAATTCTTCAGGGCGGGGCATTTTTGATGGAATGTTCTTTCTGCACTTTTACAGTTTTATACCCTCCCCTAGATATCACTGTAAACCCAGCTTTTCTAGTGTCCAATTACAAGTCACCTCTTTTGTCTGCCACCCTTTGCAGCAGAGTCGTGTTAGGCAGGGAGCATTTTCTGTTATGTAGTGATGAACAGAAATATTTGCTGCACAGTATTGTATTGTTAACATACTCATTAACATTAATCTGAATTCACAACATCAGGCAGTGAACTTATTGTAAATGGCATGACAAATTTCAGTGCTGAACGTTGCTGAACTTGTGCCTTTTCTGCTGAAGTTGTGGTAGACAGCAAAAATTGCACATACCTATTTTGCATGTAGCGAGTCCCCAAAGCCCCTGACGCTGGTGCATATTAGGGGGGATTTGAAGTACATTCCCCCAAAATTTCATACTTCAATGCCCCATGGCAGCAGATACAGCATGTGTAAAAGAATAAAAAAACAATGCGAACCTGATGTGGCAGCAGTTTATATATAAATATAATGAATTATAGATA
Source organism: Sphaerolaimus hirsutus (assembly GCA_964036195.1). Classification (NCBI taxonomy): domain Eukaryota; kingdom Metazoa; phylum Nematoda; class Chromadorea; order Monhysterida; family Sphaerolaimidae; genus Sphaerolaimus; species Sphaerolaimus hirsutus. Next base: position 2,013,984 of record OZ038458.1, read on the forward strand.
CCGTATTTCCTAGAATTACCCCCCCCCCCTTGAATTAACCCCCCTCGAAATACCCCCAGGGACCAGATTTACTTCTCGCGTAATGCACCCTACGTGCACGTAATGCGCCCGAAATCGGGCAGCCTCCCTACAACTTAAGTACGGTTGCCCTATGTGCACGCGACTCGCGAAAACGCAATTCAATTGCGTGTCGGGAGGCGGCTGTCAGGCGTAGGACATATGAAGGGTGTGCTTCTAAAAGTACCGATCTACGAAAAATCGATTTTGAGATAATCGCAATTGAATGTTTGGAGTATGCAATACCCATACATGGGTATTGGGTATAGGAATTTTGGGTATGGGTATTTAGGGTATATTGTTGGGTATCCACATGCATGGGTATAATTGTTGATTATACCCATAACACTAGCTATATAAAATTTTGTGATAGTGATACCCTTAATTTACTGTAGATCGGTACTTTTATAGGCACAATTGGGAAACTTTCATGCAGATCAGTACTTTTAAAAACACAAATTGTACATCGGTACTTTATCAAAGCACAAATTGTTGCGTTTTATGTACATCGGTACTTTTAAAAGCACATTTTTTTAAAACACATTTTTAAGGCAGATCGGTACTTTTTGAAGTACAAGAAGTAGATCGGTACTTCTGAAAGCACAATCTTGAATAGTGACTTTAGAATGCAGATCAGTACTTCTGAAAGCACAATCTTGAATAGTGACTTTAGATTTCAGATCGGTACTTCTGAAAGCACAATTTTGAATAGTGACTTTAGATTGCAGATCGGTACTTCTGAAAGCACAATTTTGAATAGTGACTTTAGAATGCAGATTGGTACTTCTGAAAGCACAATTTTGAATAGTGACTTTAGATTGCAGATCGGTACTTCTGGAAGCACAATCTTGAATAGTGACTTTAGAATGCAGATCAGTACTTCTGGAAGCACAATCTTGAATAGTGACTTTAGAATGCAGATCGGTACTTCTGGAAGCACAATCTTGAATAGTGAATTTAGATTGCAGATCGGTACTTCTTGAAGCACAATCTTGAATAGTGACTTTTGATTGCAGATCGGTACTTCTTGAAGCACAATCTTGAATCGTGAATTTAGATTGCAGATCGGTACTTCTTGAAGCACAATCTTGAATAGTGACTTTTGATTGCAGATCAGTACTTCTTGAAGCACAATCTTGAATAGTGACTTTTGATTGCAGATTGGTACTTCTTGAAGCACAATCTTGAATAGTGACTTTTGATTGCAGATCGGTACTTCTTGAAGCACAATTTTGAATAGTGACTTTAGATTGCAGATTGGTACTTCTGAAAGCACAATCTTGAATAGTGACTTTAGATTGCAGATCAGTACTTCTGAAAGCACAATTTTGAATAGTGACTTTAGAATGCAGATTGGTACTTCTGAAAGCACAATTTTGAATAGTGACTTTAGATTGCAGATCGGTACTTCTGGAAGCACAATCTTGAATAGTGACTTTAGAATGCAGATCGGTACTTCTGGAAGCACAATCTTGAATAGTGACTTTAGAATGCAGATCGGTACTTCTGGAAGCACAATCTTGAATAGTGAATTTAGATTGCAGATCGGTACTTCTGGAAGCACAATCTTGAATAGTGAATTTAGATTGCAGATCGGTACTTCTGGAAGCACAATCTTGAATAGTGAATTTAGATTGCAGATCAGTACTTCTTGAAGCACAATCTTGAATAGTGACTTTTGATTGCAGATCAGTACTTCTTGAAGCACAATCTTGAATAGTGACTTTTAAAAAACTCATATCACACGGTGTGATGCTACCTGTATCCAAATGTAATTTTAACGGAAAATAAAATAAAAATAAAAAATTCAACTACGACGAAAATACTGCAGTTTGACACTATTTCCCTGGTCTGTTAGCGTATTCTGTCACATATTTCTACATATTTGACCCTATTATCTTTTATTTTTCGTACCAAACAGCCTCACGCGCGCGCTCGCCAGAAAAATGTCGCAAAACGGTGCTGCAGCTTCGAATCCGGCAAAGAAGGCGAAATTCGGTCAAAAAGTGACGGCAGAGCGGCGGTTTGGAAGTTTTAAGGTTGGAGAATTTTTAGTGGTGTGGTTAAGGTGTCCAGACATATTTTTGAGTTTTGTCGCGATCTTATTTTCCCGTTAATCGCTGATAGGTGCCCCGAGGGACCTCCTACCATTTATTAATTGAAGTTTTTTGGAACTTTGCCAGTTCTCTCAAAATTATATCTGGTGCGGCAGTAAGAGTCTGCCAGCGGGCTAAATGTGTCTGGATGGTTGTTTGTTTGTAATTTGATTGCAGATCGGTACTTCTTGAAGCACAATCTTGAATAGTGACTTTTGATTGCAGATTGGTACTTCTTGAAGCACAATCTTGAATAGTGACTTTTGATTGCAGATCGGTACTTCTTGAAGCACAATCTTGAATAGTGACTTTAGATTGCAGATCGGTACTTCTGAAAGCACAATCTTGAATAGTGACTTTAGATTGCAGATCGGTACTTCTGAAAGCACAATTTTGAATAGTGACTTTAGAATGCAGATTGGTACTTCTGAAAGCACAATCTTGAATAGTGACTTTAGATTGCAGATCGGTACTTCTGAAAGCACAATTTTGAATAGTGACTTTAGATTGCAGATCGGTACTTCTGAAAGCACAATTTTGAATAGTGACTTTAGAATGCAGATTGGTACTTCTGAAAGCACAATTTTGAATAGTGACTTTAGATTGCAGATCGGTACTTCTGGAAGCACAATCTTGAATAGTGACTTTAGAATGCAGATCGGTACTTCTGGAAGCACAATCTTGAATAGTGACTTTAGAATGCAGATCGGTACTTCTGGAAGCACAATCTTGAATAGTGAATTTAGATTGCAGATCGGTACTTCTTGAAGCACAATCTTGAATCGTGACTTTTGATTGCAGATCGGTACTTCTTGAAGCACAATCTTGAATAGTGACTTTTGATTGCAGATCGGTACTTCTTGAAGCACAATCTTGAATAGTGACTTTTGATTGCAGATCGGTACTTCTTGAAGCACAATCTTGAATAGTGACTTTTGATTGCAGATCGGTACTTCTTGAAGCACAATCTTGAATAGTAACTTTTGATTGCAGATCGGTACTTCTTGAAGCACAATCTTGAATAGTGACTTTTGATTGCAGATCAGTACTTCTTGAAGCACAATCTTGAATAGTGACTTTTGATTGCAGATCAGTACTTCTTGAAGCACAATCTTGAATAGTGACTTTTGATTGCAGATCGGTACTTCTTGAAGCACAATCTTGAATAGTGACTTTTGATTGCAGATCAGTACTTCTTGAAGCACAATCTTGAATAGTGACTTTTGATTGCAGATCGGTACTTCTTGAAGCACAATCTTGAATAGTGACTTTAGATTGCAGATCGGTACTTCTTGAAGCACAATCTTGAATAGTGACTTTTGATTGCAGATCGGTACTTCTGGAAGCACAATCTTGAATAGTGACTTTTGATTGCAGATCAGTACTTCTTGAAGCACAACATTGAATAGTGACTTTTGATTGCAGATCAGTACTTCTTGAAGCACAATCTTGAATAGTGACTTTTGATTGCAGATCGGTACTTCTTGAAGCACAATCTTGAATAGTGACTTTTGATTGCAGATCGGTACTTCTGGAAGCACAATCTTGAATAGTGACTTTTGATTGCAGATCGGTACTTCTTGAAGCACAATCTTGAATAGTGACTTTTGATTGCAGATCAGTACTTCTTGAAGCACAATCTTGAATAGTGACTTTTGATTGCAGATCGGTACTTCTTGAAGCACAATCTTGAATAGTGACTTTTGATTGCAGATCAGTACTTCTTGAAGCACAATCTTGAATAGTGACTTTTGATTGCAGATCGGTACTTCTTGAAGCACAATCTTGAATAGTGACTCTAGATTGCAGATCAGTACTTCTTGAAGCAAAAAAACAAATATCACTGATAATTTGATATTTTGGTGACACTAGTGACATTTTACAGTGTGTGGGAAGAAGCTTCTGTAGGGATTTTGCCTGGACACTGCTCAACAAAATGTTCATAACATTGAATCATGGTCCTGTCCACCACCTGTTTGGTGACCCAAATTGACCCAGCTCTTGCCAGTTGCACCCAAGCGCCACAAACGCAGTTGTTAACAGCCAATTGGGAGGACCAGCAAGCATTTAACAGCCTAGTATGAAGGTCAACAGTACCGTGGTCACAACCATGATAGCAATCAGATAAACACCCAAAGGATTGTTCATATGAGCCCATTAAAATGGTCATATGTTCAAAGGATTGACCCCATTAGTCATAACAGAAGATTTTAACAAAACTTGCTAATGAATGAAATAATTCTAATAGCTTGTGTGAGGAGTGCAAATTTTGTATCTTGTAAACTGCACAGCCACTAGCCATTTTGCGCGCGAGGGTGCAATTTCACATACACATTACCAATGTATTAGCCTTTTCTTTTAACCTTATTTAAGCACTATTCCAAGCAAAAATTGACTTGAAGTCACAAACATTCCACAAAAAGCGATTTTCCCCTTTTAGCTTCTAAACCTCAAAATAGCCTATATATTGAACCCCCCCAAACGCCCCCCCCCACATTTTTTTCCAGCTATCTATCCCTCTGGAGGAGCAATTTACTATCTATCTTAACCCCCGCAGGGGTCCAAATCTACAAGACCCCTGCCCCAGATAGCTGGCTGATTTTTTTTTTGGGGGGGGCGAGATGTGGGTTCATTCAGGTGATAGTAGCCAAGGATTTTGTCGCCCAGGATAGATGGATAGCTTGATGGGTTTTTTATTTTGGGTACACCCTTTGGAGACCCCTATGCAACTGCATTAAAATTTGATAAATACAGGCTGTCTTTTTTCAAATGGTTGATACATACTTGCACATTGTTGTTTTTGTTGTTGTTTGAAAAAATTTGAACACATTGCTATTTATTTACCAACTTAAGCTACTTTTGTCACAGAACCACATGAAGCTCAGAATCCTGGTGATCCTGTTTTTGGTCATATTTTCTTTGTATGGTATTTGCTTGAAAAATTCCACCTTGAACAATTCCCCCTCACAAATACTCCCCCATGTTAGATGAGTGAGGAAAAAATTATTACCTTTCAAATAATCCTCCCTTTAGGAATATGATAAATTTGTTGTGAAAAATTTGAACAAAAATTGCATCTTATGTTGTGTCTACACCAAATTAAATGAAATGGGTTGATAGTAACATGCTTGAAAATTTTGATGAAAAATATCTCCTTGAATAAATCCCCCCTTAAAAGGCTGATTCGTTGGAGGAATTATTCTAGCACATACAGTACATGTTATTTTCTCTGTTCTTAAGGTTTTGTTATAAACTATAAAAATTATCAACCTGTTGATTGTCCACTTTGCTGTGTAGAGTTGGTAAATAATTGATTTTTTTCTTTTATAATTTTCCCAAAATGCCTACTGAATTAGTTTACTACAGTTATGATTGTGGAAATTTTGCACATTGCAGTAGTTGCAATTAGGGATGGCCAAAAATTTTTTTAACAACCCTGTTTAAAAAAACAACGTTAAAAAAAAGAGTTTTTTAAAAGCTCTCAGATATGGTTATGGGTCAACATTTATAAGTGGTAATTTGTGTCAAAAATACCCATTTTTTGTTGACTTGTTAGTATATTGCTTTTTGTGGAATGTTTGTGACTTCAAGTCAATTTTTGCATGGAATAGTGCTTAAATAAGGTTAAAAGAAAAGGCTAATACATTGGTAATGTGTATGTGAAATTGCACCCTCGCGCGCAAAATGGCTAGTGGCTGTGCAGTTTACAAGATACAAAATTTGCACTCCTCACACAAGCTATTAGAATTATTTCATTCATTAGCAAGTTTTGTTAAAATCTTCTGTTATGACTAATGGGGTCAATCCTTTGAACATATGACCATTTTAATGGGCTCATATGAACAATCCTTTGGGTGTTTATCTGATTGCTATCATGGTTGTGACCACGGTACTGTTGACCTTCATACTAGGCTGTTAAATGCTTGCTGGTCCTCCCAATTGGCTGTTAACAACTGCGTTTGTGGCGCTTGGGTGCAACTGGCAAGAGCTGGGTCAATTTGGGTCACCAAACAGGTGGTGGACAGGACCATGATTCAATGTTATGAACATTTTGTTGAGCAGTGTCCAGGCAAAATCCCTACAGAAGCTTCTTCCCACACACTGTAAAATGTCACTAGTGTCACCAAAATATCAAATTATCAGTGATATTTGTTTTTACTGTTCATTTGAGATTTTGGTGATGCTACATAACATTTTACAGGGTGTGAAGCTGGTCTCTGCATGGCTTGTTAGTTGTTGAAATTTGTTTGAGAAATAATTCTAAAGATGCTTGTTCAAGTGCAGCTGTATAAATGCCTTTGGTGCCCTCTCATTCGTGGATGAGCTTTGGATGATTGACAGGTTAGTAGATTTCATTGATGTTTTTGGTGCTGCTTGGAGGTTTTCTGACATTTGTGGCCTTGAGCCTGTTACAGTGTATTTCCCTGACTTGTTCCCCTGACTAGGAAATAATACCCCCCTCGAATTAACCCTCCCTCAAATTTTGCTGGTGAAATAATAAACCTCCATAGGGGTATTTCGAGGTAATACAGTAGTGTATTTTTTTACTTATAATTCTTGTTTAAGGTAACTCATTTGTTTTCATGTGTGCTCTGCGTTACACAGATCACAAATGCGGTATTTATCATGTAAATACTTATAACACAACTTAGGTGGGGTATTTCGAGAAGTGGTATTTTTCCCCAGCTCGTCAGACATGGGGGTATTTCTAGTAGGGGGTTTTTGAATGGGGAATAATTTCAGGACAATATATAATACTGTATTTCCTCAAAACACCCAGGGGGTTTATTTTTTCAGAGTGGAAATTTTGAGGGGGGTTTATTTCATAAGAAATTTTCACGAAATTCATAGTAAAGAGTACACTTTTGTATACACAAAAGAGGTGATCAACATGTCCAAGTAGGGTATATTTGGACATCCACATCTATCGCTACACAAACTAGTACATGTGTAGCTGCTATGCAAACTGCGACCAATATATACATAATGTACACTGCATACATCATGTGCATTATTCCAGACAGGGGTCTTTCGAGGGGGGTATTTTTTCCCCAGCCCAAAAACCCCTGGGGGTATTTGGAGGGGGGTTTATTCAAGGGGGGGGGTAAATCAAGGAAATATGGTACATAAATTGTCCATAAGGCAATTTTTTTCCTGACTAGATTTTACTCAATTAGGAATGCTTGGACATTTGCAAATTGAGTAGACAACCTGGATATTATGTGCAAAACTTTCCAGCGCATCATGTGCACATTTCAATTTTTGCTCAAACATGCTTCCATTTACTATTTGTGTAATGCGAGAACTGACGGCGGGCCACCAAAGTGCCAGACCTACGTCTCTGGGACGGTGACCCAGCGTCAATTAACGCTTACCAAACCCTAATTATGGCGCTTTAGTCGCCGGGGACGCCATATTGACCCCTTTTGGGCCAAGTGACGTCATTACGACGCCGTCCTATACGGAACCTAACTTATAGGGAACTTACGGCGCAACGAACGCCAGCTATGGTAATTGGCGCCAGATCACCAAAGTGCCAGACCTACGCCTCTGGGACGGTGATTAAGCGTGAATTACCATAGAACGGTAAATCGATGGCGCTACGCCGCCGGCCTTAATTAGTGGAACGGCCTAATTAGCTGCCTTTAGTCGTGAAAAGCCCGGGTGACGTCATTCGACACCTCCGGGAACGAAACCTAACTTTTGCGGTAGTTACGGCGCTTTCACTAAAAAGAAAAGCAGCGCTGAGTGAAAACTGTGTTTCCCGAGTGTGGCGGTCAAACGAGCGCCGGCGAACGATTCCGACGGCCGCGACAGCGCCGCGCCGCCACCATTCGACACCCGCCGACCGCCGGAACCCGGGAGAGGGGGATTTTGGGTGTTTTGGGAGACTTTGGGAACGGGTCGGATCGGCTACTTTTGGCCGAGTGCCAACTTTCAGGAAATGGCACTGAGTGTATTTTCGAGGGGGTTTAAGCGCTGCCGCCGTATCTTGGCGACAGTTCATTGTTCAAAAACTTGTAAATTCACCCCTACCCAGCCCCCGCGAGCGTCGACAGCGTTGGCCGCCGGAAACGTCCGCGGAGCGACAGACTTCGGCCGCTCAGAGTTCTTGGTGGGAGTGGCCACCGGAAGGGAGGGCCCCGATAGCTCCTGAAGCCTACGCCCTTCGGAGTAGAGACGGGTCAACCCTTCTGGAGGGATATGTGCCTTAGGTTAAAATTAGTAAAGGGAATTGGAAGAGTGCCAAAAAGGCCGTTTTTGTGTGTAACTTGGCACATATCCCGTAGCCATTGCTGCCACAGGGAGGAGTTTGTGATGTTTTAGGCTGTAGGTTGTAGGTTTAGGTTGTAGGTGCGCGGTAGGTGCCGCGGTATGTGATTTATTACGTATGTACATGTATTTATTTGCACTTAATTACCCACCTAAACCCCTTAGTTTGTGATAATTGCATGTGTTTGTGATTGTATTTTTACGTTCGCACTTATTTCTGTGTGTTGCACGTATTTCTGTGTTTGCACTTTTGCACGTCGTGTTTAGTTCCACGTTGGCCGATTTGGTACGCTGGTTTGGACGAGCTCACGTTGAGCAATTACGGTTGTTTTTTTTGTGTTTTTGGTCCTTTTGCAGTTGTTTGCCGTTCTCGAGTAGCTGTGGATTTACTTGGCATGTTTCCAATGGTATCACGTTTAGTTTTGGAGAGTTTCGCTCAGTTTAGGCACTTTTAAGCTGTTAGTTTGTGCGTTTACATTTGGTAGGTTACTGTAGGTATTGTACTTTCTAGTTTGGCACAGTTCCAGGTTTGGTTTCATTAGCTGGCTGAGTGCCAGAAGAAAGGTGTTCCTGAATGTCAAGTCACCATTCCCTTGTTCCATTAAAAAGTAACCCTTGTGGTAACATGGCTCTGTTCAACTGAAGTCACTTATTTTCGGTACACTTTCGAATGCACTTTCGTGATTGGTTGGCTCCGCCCAGCTGCAAACCGGTTTTGGGCACTTCAAACCTATAAAAGAGAGCCCCAATCCAGTGATTGTCATCAGTCTATTCAATCCAATTCTAATTACTAAGTCAGTGATTTACCAGCTGAAATGAGCCTACCCTTGGTTATTCATTCTCTGCTAACTCTGGCATAGGCCTTCTCTTCCCTCTGCACGGTGACATTTAGGTTCACAGGGGCAGGAGTGGCCACACGGAGCTGCCGGTATAGCTAAGATAGGGTGTTGTATGGGGAGAACCCACCATCTGTGATGCTTACTGTACGTCTGGACCTCTGTGGACTTGTTTTAGGCGTAGTATAAGCTGAAGTAGGCTGTACACCTATTGACTCGCTCTAGGCTTTCGTAAGGGCCCAAACAGTTGTGCTACGTCGTTGTAGATTACTTTTGATAGTGGTGCTGTGCCAAGCTAGGACTTAAGTACCTGGACTTGTGTGGTCTCTTACCAGTGCATCGTATTGCTATCCTCACCTGTCTGGTTTAGCTTTCATGACCCTGAGTGTTATTTAGTCATTTTTATGTTAATGTTCTGATTTGGAAAGTGGAAAGGTAAATTGGAAATATTTAAATACTTTGGAAGCTTTATTTGCAACGTGAATTGAGAAACCCAATCAGCGTAATTCAAGCTTACTCCGGTGCAACTAATTCTCTACTTAATCTATTGGCTCATTCCAGCTAGTGGATCTAATTAATTCTATTCTAATTGGTGAATCATGATGGAAGTTGCTTGTATTTGCTTGCATTCGAGTGATGTTCAATTATCGGTTTTTGAAGCGTGGGCGAATCTTGTGTCTGTTTCTGAAAGTGCGCCAAGTTCTGAAGGTTTCTGGGAGGTTGATAATTTGGAAATGGGCCCTGCTTTTGATAGTTTTGAACCCGTGTCGGAAATGTTTCAAATACAACGAAGGGCCACGTATGCGGAAAAGGTTCAGGGCGCTGGTGATTTGGTTGTTGATTCTGTTTTGCCCAATGGCGAAGTGGGTTGCGATGCTTCTCAGCAGTGGTTATTTGATCACTTGATCATGGAGCCAGCGTTTATTGAGCCCGGAATTTGTGGTGTTTTTGAGAAGACCGCTGAAAGGCTGAAGAAAACTGTGCACCCTAGAAACCTTTGGTATTTGGTGGGTAAGAGAGGGAAATTACAGCCGCACGTTATCCGCCGCAAGCTTTTGCAATTTGCGCGACCGGACTTTGTTAGCTGTGGCAACCAAGTAGACCGAAAAGCTCAGAAGCCTACGTCCTTCGGAGTAGCTAGGTCGAAAGGCACCAAGCTGGTGAAGTTTGGCAGACAGGGTTCCCGCGCACGCGGCAAGCGTAGGGCTTGTAGGGCAGTTATTGATCGTCCGGTGGACATTATGCCGCTCGTTGAATTGTCGGAATTGTGTGATTATCTAGCTGGCGCGTTGCCATCGTTTGTCGTTCCACACGTGCAAAAGGTAACTAAGTCCCCTGCTAGGTGCTGTACATTTGGCGTAATTAGGCAGGATGGGCTGCATGAGCGCATCGTTGAAAGTTCTGACGGAATTGGACACTGTCCAAGGTGTTGCTATTTGGCTCATAATGATAAGGTTGTAGTACCCGGGGGTCCACTTTATTATATTGGAGGTCCCACCTCGGGTCACGGCACCGTGTTGCACCCCCCTTTTACCCCCCCTTCACACCGCACACATAGCCACCCTCCACGCGTACAGGGCGTAGTGTTTCAGCTTAGCCCTATGCTACCGTGCACATACTGGAACCACAAATGTTGGCTTTTGCGTAAGCGTTTTGAACGTTTGAAATGTGTGTCACGCGCCTATTACCGTTCGATTTCTTGGCATACTGCCCCATCCATGCTGCAACAGAGTCAAATTTCCAAATTCGAGAGACTACGATACACCATGCCCTGGCAGCGATTTTTGATGCGAATTTTGAAATTTTCAAAATCTTTTTCATGTCCTGTGTCAGTCAATTTTCAATTCAAAACTTTCGATACCGTTGACGTTGAGCCAGAGCTATGTCAATCATGTGAAAAATACGTGACCACTGACTACTCTTACGACTCATTTGATTACCAGTATTTATACTTGTCAGTTGACGATGGTGCACCATGGTCCTTTGACGATTCTGAGGAATCAACTGTACTAAGCTCGCCACCATGTGCTTCAATTGATAGTGATTCACTAAAATGCCAGACCTACGTCTCTGGGATTGTGGACCAGTGTCAATTCGAGCATGATGTGAATTTGGCAGCTGGCCAGTATTCGTATTTGCCAGCTGATGATGGTGTATCAGAGTCTTCGGACGACTTTGAGTTTTCAACTGAATGGAGCTTGTCATCGCATGCTTCAATTGACAGCGACTCACTAAAATGCCAGACCGACGTCTCTGGGATTGCGGGTCACGGCCAATTTGAGCACAGTGTTGACTTGGCAGCTAGCCAGCCTAGTACTCTAGACGACTCTACTTGTGACACGGATGTGGCTTTGGAACATGTGTGCTCCACTACCTTGTCTGCAGCCCAATCGTTTCAAACAGTGTTTATTGAGGACTCGCTCAATTCTTTCGAAATTATTGACGATTATATGGCTGACCCTGCTGCACTGAGTGGAGCACACACGACGCCAGATGCCAATGAAAATTACATGGTTCACGCCGCGGATATTAATATGTTGCAGTATAATTCATCCCTGGGTGTGGTTACTCGCCGCCGCGGCAATTCTAACCAGCAAAGCTTCTTTGAGCTAGACGGTAGGGAACGCGCGCGCCCTGTCGGTCAATGGGCCAGTACTAGCCGCCACGGTGTTACGTGTAGTGATGTTGGCGATTCTGTGGGTTCTCGGGGCCGGATGTCTGACCTGGCCACCCCAGCATATACCGCTGAGCCAGGGATGTCATATGTCAACGAGTCCCGGGATACAGTGCTAAGACGACCCGACGAAGAATTCCCTCACGCTACTAGTTCCCCCTGCTTGAGCATTCAATCTCCTAGCAGACCCCCCACCTCTGTCTGTGACCTAAGTACCCCCGTGAAACCACCACCTTCTAACCCCGTTAATAGCCCTCAACCCCAACCCTTCACTGGGCCGGTAAGACAACATCGAGAATTACTGACGAATAACCAATCAGAGATTGATACTATGATTTCCCCCTTGCAACAAGCATGTGAACCTACTAAATTATGGGATCACCTGAAACCCTCAGATCAGTGCATTGGGGATGTGTTACAACCCTTTGAAAAACTTCTAAGCGAACTTGATCCCGAGATAAATAAGTTAGACCAGCTATTGTTTGACCTTGCCACTGTGACACCTTCTGACCCATCCCAGCAAACCACTCTGGATAATGTTACCTCGGCCCTGATGACCCTCCGAACGTGGTCACAGGCAATGTTGCCATTCCGTGGATCCCTGCAAGACTCTATTGACCGTACTTTAAGTGTTCACTTGAAACCCCGGGTTGACTCCCTAGCGGGTGATTTACAGTCCCTACTGAGTAACTTTTGTGCTGATGCGAATGCCCTAACTAAGCCCCCCGTGGATGTGTCCACGCTGGCTCAGAGACAAGCGAACCAGCAAGTACTGGCAGCGTCAGACCCTGGCCCCGCGCGCCCACAGTCATGCGCCTACCCCGTTCAGTGTGCACTGGCGTTTGTGCAATCCGTTTTGCTCGTTTCTGCACAGTCAGCAAGGGATTGGACTACCCTTCGTTCTCAGATTCAGTCGAAATCAACGGCTGGTGTTTTTGGCCTAGAAAATAAGGGAGTATCCCAAACAGTGCGCGCTGCAGCTCTGCGTAGTTTGACAGAAGCCTGGGTTTACCTCGATGTGCACCGAACCGGATTTAGCACGTACATGCCATTGCTTGGCACCTTGCCAGAAACAGCTCGGTACGCTATGGCACAATTTCATGGGTGCATAGCTGAAGGCATTCGCCTCAACCATGCGTTTGCGGATATATTACCTGAGATTAAGCGCCAAGTTAATGGCCCTGTTGCTCGTAAGACAAGGAAAGAATTACTGGCACATCTTGGTAATACCCTGGACTCTGCCCGGGACCTCTTGTGCCGCTTAGAGAATTTGGATTTTGCGCAGTACAATGCCCTCTGTGTAATGCATATCGGTCGGGTCTCAGACAGGTGTACCCCCCAGAAATGTCGGTTGGTGTGTCAGAATCTGCTGAACAATATTGGTTTTGGATTAGACTGGCTACACCAGTTGCGTGGAAAAACCCCTGTTCCGACACCCAAACCACAACCTTCGAGAGTACTCGAGCCACACCAGAGTGCGCACCAACCATCAATGTATACTACCCCGTTGAACCGTAGCATTTCAACTTTACCCCCCGCCTGGAATAATGTCTTAGTAGCCCATCTAATGAGCCCCGATCCTATGCGGCGCTTGGCGACACATCAGTGGCCGCCTGATCCTTCTATCAAAGTGCAAACTGACCCGCCGCGCATTGTACTGACTGACTTATCCATGCACGCTTGGGTAGAACCTGTAGGGCCGGAGTTCTCTGTTGGCCCAGTGGCTGAGCTGGATGTCAAAACCACTTGGGTCGGTCGTATTCTGCCTACAGTCGGTATTATGGACACACCCTGGGCCATCATTGATCCACGGAACACCGATCTCGTGCGCGCGTATTCTAAGTTGTTGATCGCCGCGTATTTTGAGTCTGAATACATTTTTCAACTCGTGTTTCGTTATGGCTGGTTCCCAGATAGCTTACTCACTGCATTTCAGCGCTGCGCCTTCCTTGTGCAAAAGCTTGTTGACACGCTTGATCGCTCTATTAAGCATGGTGAAACGGTAGGCATAACAGACACCTATCCGCTACCCGAACAGTACCATATTAATGGCCGCTTTTTGTATAAGTTGGCTAGTGATGCCCGTCGCGATTACACACAAGTTGGGGCTAACTACAATAAGTTGGCACGACGATACGGGGCGGTGACTGTGCACACTACTCCGATGCTTCCAATTGACCGAAATAATCACTTCGAGCATTCTCGCCGTCGCTTACAGTTGCCTACCGCTCAAAACGCTCACTCACAGATGGTCCGGGTAACGAATAGTGGCAGCTATGATGCTAACGTAGATATGATTCAGCCGGATGATGTAGGAACGCGGGACAACCAATACGACTTTCTGTTGTCGCACCAGGGTTATCAGCAGCCTGATTCGGCTGGTGGAGCCCCTGTGCCCGCCGCTGTGCAGGCGCCCCAGCGATTATATCATACGGGACACCAGCACACCGGTAGGCTCTCGGTTCCACCAGCACACCCCAGCTCTTCTGTAGCACCCACTTCGGCTCTAGATCAACTTAAGTCAGAAATGGACCAGAAATATGCTAATATGCGTGACCAGATGGAGGCTATGAACGCTAACATGCGAGCCCTATTAGACCAAAGGCGTGCTCAATCACGAGCTCAGCCCCAAGTTTCGCAACCAAATGTATCAAATGACCCGCCTAGCACCACAACTAGTTCAGATGAGGATTTGGCTAAGCGTATTAAGAAGCTTAAGATGCTTGGTTGTCCCATGTTCTCGGGTAAAACGTCTGTTGATGTCAGCCAGTGGCTAGCACAGTTCACCGCGAAATGTAAGATTTGCAAAATAGCCTCTGACGAAGAAATGGCCTTGACTCTGGCCGCTGTGTTGGAACATGATGCAGCGACCCTGTGTTATGGTCAACCACAGGAAGTCCAGACCTCTTTTACGAAATTGGAGTCAGCTCTTAAAGCTCATTTTGGTCAGGCGAAACATGTGCTAGCTACATGCCGAGCGATCACACTTATGAACTGGAAACCCAATGATACGATCGATACTGTGCGACGCCGTTTGATGACCGAATCGGCACAGTTAAAAAATGTGAATCATAGCGAGCGCGAATTGCGTATGATTGAGGGATTTTTGCACGCTTTGGGTCAGCATAACTCTGAGTTGCGTCAATTAGTGGAGTTAAACTCTGCTGCACTTGAGTCTTTCGACAAGCTGATCCAGCATGCCAAAGTCGCTCAACAGTCCTTGGAAAACCGTAAGCTTGAGCAAGACCACTCAGCTAAGGATACTGAGTTTAAGCGCATGCGCGATGAACTCTCGCAACTGCGGCAGCAAATGTCTAGTGCACGCATGGGCGATAACCGTCAGCAGTTGGGTGGCGGTATGCTAGCTGGCCAACGGCCAATGTTTCGACCACCGATGGATATGCGCCAAAACCCGCGATTTGCTTTCCCTCCGCCACAAGCGCAGCCTAGTGCTCAACCTCCGTTCAATGCACAGCGCATGCCGTTTAGACCGCAACGGGATATTCCGCCTATGCGTCTACCTCCTGCCGTACAAGGCCCGCGCTTTGCTCCGCGTCCAACAGTTGATGTAGGGCCACCTGTGGTAGCTATTGACAAGCCCGGTCGACAGCCTCCCAATGCTTACAAGAGCTATTTTTGCGACAAATGTAAAATGTCCGGCCATACCACTGAAGAGTGTGGTCGTCGTGCAACCGGCCCTACTTCATCTGGCCCTGCACCAGCCCAAACGCCGCGTGAGCCACTTAAGTGCTTTAAGTGCAATAAGCCTGGCCATTTCTCGCGTGAGTGTCCCGAAAACACGCCTGCGCAGAATGTCAATGAACTGTACGCACAGTATGATATCATACCCGACGATCAAATTGGTTACACTGATTTGCAAGATGATTTAGTTGATGGGGTAGCAGACCCTAACGACTTGCAAGGTTATTATAACGAATACCCTTCGGAAACCATGCATCAGTACCAATATGATTACTCGGATATGGTACCACCAGAGACAGACGCATTAGCCGAAGAAGAGAACGACGTGCGTGTAAACTTTCTGGGTTCCTGTCCAGAACTTTATAACCATTCTGACTCAACTCCAATAAGTTATTTTGACGTTTGCGTTACGCAGTGGGTGGACACGGCTACCACTGAGCCAAAGGGCGCCGCGCCAAAGTGCCAGGCCTACGTCCCTGGGACGGCACGCGCGCTCAGTGACTCAGTGACTGGTAGGAGACCCACTGTAAGCTTCTGTAAAACCTTGACTGGTGTTCCCCAGGTCGATCATGTTTGTGATTCGATTCCACACCCAAGTATTCCGGAAATTCGCATTCAATCTTGCGAACCTGACCAGACCTCAGCCCTCGCGATAACCACGCAAAAGTCCCAAGCCTACGCCCCTGGGATTCGTGATATCGCGAGCACTGATGACCTGGAGCAGGTAGTACTGAGTAGTCCAAAAGGTGCGCAAGTACAAACACAAACGTCTACCTGGACACCATCTATTAATATGTTTCGTCCTATCAACCCCGCGACACACACGTCTGTAGTTGCCGCCCTAGATCTCAGCACTTCGGATGCTGGCCGAGAAACTTGTCGTGACCGTAGGAAATACTATTGGGAACAACTCTCCCCGGATTTAGGTGTTAAGCGCATGGAATACCAATGTAATGCCGCACAAGTGGTAGTAACCGAACCATTGGGTGCTCGCTTGCAAAGTGGCAAAATGACGCGTCCAAAGCACACTGTGCGCGATTTAATTACACCTAGTATTTACCACCGCGCCGTAATCCAAGGTGTAGGACCCTATTTAGTATTAGCTGATACTGGCGCGGAATTAAGTGCCATTCCCGTGTCTTTATTAGAGCAAATTGAGAGCCTTTCAGGGAAATGTTTAGACCGTCGAATCTTTCAATTGGAAAAACCCCTTGTTTGTAAAGGCTATACAGGACATAAACATACGTTACTGTACTCGATCCAATTGACAGTCTCGATCGGTACGGAAACACGACGCATAAATTTCGCAATCTCTTTTGAAGGCACTCAATGCATTATAGGTATTGGTGATTATGCTAAATTTTGGTTCCTACCTATTTGTCCTGGCGCTTGTATGACTCGACCGGTTATGCACAGCAATAAACGATATCTCATCCCGGGCGATGAACCTTGCTTGCTCTATGAAGGGGAAATCCCCTACGTAGACACCGGGTTACGTACAGGCGCCATTGCAAAATCAGGTGAAAATATCCCAGAAGCAATTGAACGAGTTCAATCTAGCAATATTTACACTGTAGGATCACTTTTAGAGCCGTATTTGGCCCCGAAAACAGATGTAAATAGGCTTTGCTCTTCGTCACCGGTTCCCTATTTTTCGCCAAGTAAGGGCACCGGTGCGGTTGGGGTTGTTGCAACGGAAAACTGGGTATGCCCACCGCGCTCTGTGTCTTATGTGCCCGCTGAGTTGACAGGTGATCCCCAGGAGATACTCACCACGGTTCTTTTCAGCCCACATGCACACTTCTCCGAAAATTTCGAAAACACCTTGCTACCATTAGAGAACGGGAATGAGCTCTTTGTCCCCTTTGCAAATCATTCGGATAAGGAGATGGTCTTATTTGCCTGCCAGTCTCTTGGCTGGGCCGAAGAGGTAGTGGTTGAACCGACTAATGACTTCCATATGAACGAACTCGCAGTTGAATTTGCCGATGTGTGGTGGCAAACAGTGCAGACACCTCTGTGTAAGGCTCTCTGTGAAGCCAACTTGGCTTCCACGCACGTAGAACCCCCTGAGGACCCTGTAATTACCGCCCAGTCACCCCCTGAGACTCGATTGCACCAACTTGGGAAAATTCTAGACGAAGGAGTACTTAGTCACCTCCCCTTGGAAAAGCAACAGGTGTTGCGTGACTGGCTATTAGAACGCCACCACATCTTTTCGCTGTCCGATTTTGATATGGGAGACACAGGCGATATAATTTACCACCCTATCGAAACTGGAAACTCCCCCCCGATCCAACAGAAAGTCCGTAGATTAGCTATCGGGTTACGTAAGGAAGTTGAACGTCAAGTGCAGCTGTGGCTGAAATTAGGGATAATTGAGCCGTCAGTGTCTCCTTGGGCATCCCCGATTGTCCCGGTGCGTAAGAAAAATGGCGCGCTGCGATTATGCGTCGATTACCGTCGTGTGAACCTGGTGACTAAGCGTGATTGTTTTGCACTGCCAAACTGTGCTGACCTGATTGACATGGCTGGACTTGTACATCCCCAGTACTTTTCATCACTTGATTTAGCGTCTGGCTACTTGCAGATGCGCATTGACCCTCGGGATATTCCAAAAACTGCATTTACTAGCCATGTCGGTTTGTTTCAGTATAAATTCATGCCGTTTGGCCTAGTTAACGCGCCAGCCTCATTTAGCCGGCTCATTGCCAATGTACTTGCGGGATTGGACCCAGACCGCGTGCATTTTTACTTGGACGACGTTTTGGTTTGTGCCGAAACTGAGGAACGTATGTACTCACTCTTGGACGACGTCTTTGCTCGTTTCGATCGATACACCCTCAAAGTCGGCATTAAGAAATGCGAATTTTTCAAAGAACGCGTCAACTTTCTGGGTTGCGTCCTAACGAGGGAAGGCATCGAAATGCAACAGTCGAAAATCACCACTATCCAAAATTACCCAGTCCCAGTAACTACTAAGGAAATCCGTCGATTCCTGGGCATGTGTTCTTTTTACCGTCGCTGGGTTGAGGGCTTTTCCTTTATTACACGACCGTTGCATTTAAAGATCCAGGGTGCTAAGACTACTTGGGATGACGAATGTCAGGCGGCCTTCGAAGAACTTAAGAAGCGTTTAGTAGAAGGCCCAATTTTA
This sequence comes from Sphaerolaimus hirsutus, assembly GCA_964036195.1. Lineage (NCBI taxonomy): Eukaryota > Metazoa > Nematoda > Chromadorea > Monhysterida > Sphaerolaimidae > Sphaerolaimus > Sphaerolaimus hirsutus. The sequence continues at coordinate 2,032,779 of OZ038458.1, forward strand.
GCCTACCCTAAAGAGGGTCGCCCATTTATTTTGCACACGGACGCTTCGCGCAGTGGCTTAGGTGCGGTTTTGAGTCAAATGGACGATGCGGGCCGCCATCGCGTGGTCGCTTATGGTAGTTGCGCGTTAAAAGGTGCTGAGAAACGTTACAATACCACGGAATTGGAATGTTTAGCTATTGTCTGGTCGTTGAAATACTGGAAACATTATTTAACACAGCAAGAAGTGATTATTGTAACGGATCATCGCACGCTTACATGGGCACTGGAAAACCGTTCTGAGAACCCTCGTTTAGACAAGTGGTATGTGTTTTTAATGGCTTACCAACCTAAGATCATTTTTAAGCGCGGTAGTGAGAATAGTGTGGCGGATGCGTTGTCGCGTATTGCCGAGTCGGTTAATTTCCATAAGTGGACTGAGGATCATTTACAAGGTAAATTCGACCCCGAAGAGGTACCCGCTGGTATCTGCCCCCTGTCCACTTTTACGGATAAGTGGCAAGCGCACCCGTTGAACCAACCTGAGCCCGATCTGTCTGGATACTCTGCCGTTGAGATTACGAAAATTTCTGACGAAATCCACTACGAATGGCACCCCCCGCTCGGTGTAGGCCATATCCAATCCTTGGATAATATACCTCACCCAGCTAATCAGGATAGAACACCAAAAGCGAACACCCCCTCAATTTTCGAAGTTAAGTCCACCCCCATTGAACGATTTAACATGACCGGTAAGGATGTTGATGTAATTCGCGATGCAGGTCTCACGATAGACGGTATCGTGGGTTCTACGCTAGAATCCGTCGCTGAGGAAACCCAAAAATTTTGGCAACGGATTATAAAAGGTCAGGAAGACGACCCCGATACTCAGTCCATTAAGCTATTTTTGACCACTAGGCAATACACAAAACACGCGCGCTTCAATACTTGGTTAGATCGCAACTATACTGGGTTTTGTGTGGCGCATGATGTATTGTGGTTCATGGGAAATGCTAGTCGTCGTGCGTGTCTGGTGGTGCCAATAGAAATCACTTCGGAACTTTGCGAAAGATTTCATTCCTGGGGACACCCAGCTGGTCTCAAGTTGTCCATGTGGCTAAGAATTTACTTTTGGTGGTTCACACTGACCATGGATGCTCATCGTGCTGTGGATAAATGTCTGGAGTGCGCCACTAGGACAGGACAGGGTCGTAAACGTCTCAACCCGCTCACTCCTATTTCAGTGGTGGCAGAGCCATTTTTCCGTATCCATATGGACGTTCTAAAAATGCCCATGTCGCAAAACGGTTTTCAGTACGTATTGGTTCTGCAAGATGCATTTACGAAATACCCTTGTGCGTATGCTCTTCGATTAAAAGACGCGGAAACAGTGGCGTACCATTTTATGCAATTCGTTTCAGATCATGGTGTCCCACGAGTACTTGTAACTGACAACGGTTCGGAATTTTGCAATGCAATTTTACATGGGTTGACACAATTTTGGGGGACAGACCATCGCAAGACCACTGTGTACCGACCACAAGCGAATGCATTAGTAGAGCGTTTCAACCGCACGTTGTTAGACATGCTGGCTAAAATGTGCACTCTGCGCCCCACTGACTGGGATGAGTGGCTTGCCCCTGCCCTGTACTGGTATAGAGCCATACCTCATGCGAGTACTGGTGAATCTCCGCACTTTTTGGCAACAGGTCGCGACATGCCGCTTCCGGGCGACACGTCGTTTTTGGAAACGTCGCAACTCGTGTATAACGAACATCCAAAATACCATGAGCGGATTGTCCAGTACACGCGTGAGGCTTGGAAAATTGCCAAAGAGTTGATCGATTTGGCACAAGCACAACAAAAAGTGCAGTATGATAAGAAATGTAAGCCTCTGACTTTTGAAGTAGGGCAGCGTGTGTGGTACTTAGCAGAAGGTGTTGTGACTGGTCCTGCGTATAAACTTGCCCGTCCGTATATCGGTCCTTATCGCATTTTAGAGCTAAAAGGGAAGACAGCCAAAATTAAACGCATCGACCAATGCGATGCGGCAGCAATTCGTGTTAATCTGGATAAGCTGCTTCCGGTTAAGGATTCGGTAGCTTCTGGTGCGATTTGGACCGGTCGCGCACTGCGCAAGGTACGTGAGGTCCCCTTGGAGAGTGAACTGCCGACACATGATGTTTCTGGTGAGAAGGCTGACACTGGTGTGACGCCCGGCGACAAGCCACTGTCAGATGATGGCATGGTACTCAGAAGTGGTAATCGTGTGCGCGCTAATTCAAAATAAGACACCCTGGAAGTTATAATTTTAAGTAACAAGTAATATATGTGAGATCGTAGTTTAAGTTTCTCTCTTGTCTAAGTTTCGTTTTAGTTTTCAAACAACCTGTGGTTAGACCACGCAAGGGGGGAGGAGTGTGATGCCAGAGGTCCGGTATAGTATGTAACCTTATGTAGTAATTTTTTTTTTTTTTTTTTATATGTAATTTTTCTTTTATGTAATTTTTCACGGAATTGTTATACGTAATCTTTTTATGCAACTTCTCTATGTAATCCCTCTTAACGTTTTTCAAAAAAATTAGATATCTTCTCTTGGATTTGTATGATACCATTGGCATCATAACCCAACCATTGAGCATGTTGCTAACATCCCGGTATGGACATGTCACTACAAATTTTAATAGTCAGGTTGGAAGTAACGCGTCCTAGGTGTCGACCACAGGCACCGGGAAACGTCTTGCTACTGCACCTTTATACATCTTACTTCGTTCATGTGGGTTACCTGTTGCGTGATATAGGACACCTTGTAGACTATTACGGGTGAGTAGAGAAAAAGTTGCACCTCCTCAAAAGATCGTGAGGCCCAGCTAAAAAGATTGTCGCTTTCACATTTAGGCTGTGTGAGTGGTATACTTAAGTTGTTGGGAACACGGTAGTGATGCAAAAAGTGAGAGCATGTTTTTGTGAGGTCGCTTGGGTGCCGCGGTGTCCTCAATGCGCGAGAGACAAGTGCTTGCTCATGTCTCTCGCCCATCGAGGGCAGACGTTGTCATCGACAGTTTGAGAAGTGGCCGTCTGAGTGAGACTCTCCATGCATGTTGATTGTCCGTACCCACGGCTATTATTTACCACTGTCCGTTCATTGTCTGAAAGCGCCCAGCTGGTAGTGCATTAACACCACCTACTTACTCTGTGATTATTGTGTCCTCTTAACCATTGTCCAACTCGCACGTTATTATAACCTTGTCCATTAACAGTAGGAAGACGTGCCATGTGGGGTGCGCGTTATAAGTTGCTGATGACCCTAAAGTCCCAAGCCTACGTCCCTGGGATTGGGCTCATCAGCCACTTTACGCCGTTGTGTTTTGGCTCTGATATTTTGGGTAAAAGATATCTACCCACATTACGGAGAAAAGATCATCTCCGTCCTGATTGAGCCCCACTATGCTTACCACCCTGTTCGCCTTAGACCGCGCCCCATAGGTCTCCACCGCGGACTCGTTAGACAACCTGACACCCAATTTTTGTATTAAAGTTGTAACCTCCCCAAGCGCGGTAGTTCGCTTTGGCCCGCCGCACTTAGTGGGATAAGCGCTGCTTCCCTGCTACCTTTTGCATCTTTTTCATTGCATACAACGTCTGACAAAAACCCCTCTCAATACAGACTTGGGTACTAAACTTCCCCGCCCCGCACCCGGCCCGTAAATTGTATTTCTCGGAGGGCGACTTCGCCCGCTACCAGCTTCCCCCCGCTTTATTGTACTTCGTGGCCATTTGGGCGTGCTAGTCGCTGTCTTTTGCCTTTTTGGTGAGTGGACGCGATTACCCTTGTGAAGACCTGTCATGTTGGGAGGTGTACTGATGTTAGCCCTTTGATCACAGATTGTGTCGGCAGTGGCTCGCTGAACGCCTTCCATTTCGCTGCCTCCAGTTCTGTTGTTAAGGTGACTTAATTACTGTTGTCGTGCAATAATTCAGTGCGATGTAGCCGGTAGTGGGAATAGCGTGAACCACCAGTTTTGAACACCGCAGTGTCTTCTCGATCGTGCAACGCGTGCACGTTTGCGATCGACGCGCGGCTCGTTTTTGCCGTGCCCCGGTCAAGTTGGGACCACTGGTTGTGTGTCCCTGGAAGTTGTGGTGTGATTATAATTGTTATGTGTTTTTGTTGAAATTTAATTCTTCTGCACATTCCCTGTTTTTTTCGCGTGAGTTTTAATGTTGTAAACTTTTGTTGAAAGTTTTGATCCCGGTAGAAAACTTGTTTTGTTTTGAGGGCGCGTTATAATGGCACAAGCGCACGCTTCTACTTCTGTATATAACGACGACGGTGTGTTGTGGGACGTACTTCACAGAGACGGCGTAATTCGCCGCAGTCTCAGCACGTTGGATAGTCCCGACTCGGTAAGCGTGTCGTCGACGGTGTTCGAGTTGGGGGATCATATCGCCAACTTTTCACCGACGGCGTTCGAAGAGACCTTGAACAGTGGCAACCACCGGTTACTAGACCAGGCCCTGCTTAAAGACGCCAATGCGTTCCTCCGGACCTGCAATTTGCCCACTCTTAGCGACGTGCCAAACCGCCTCTGTGAAGTGCTGACCTTCAGTGCCGCTAGGGGTTTGCCTCCGAAATTGTTTGTGACACCGCGGCGCAGCAATGACTGGCGTTTAGCTGGCGTGGACGTGACGGGGCGCCAATTAGCCGAGCAGATGTTGACCGCCGTGCGGAACCATGCGTCAACCATCAGAAGCGCCAAAAGAGAGGTCGTGGCGGCAGTCGCGACCTTTATACCGGAAATGTTTCTGTACCCCGTAAATGAACCAGGTAGACAGCGGTTCGGATTCCGGAGCCTCTTGGATTACACACCGGAGGACCCTTTTGATGGTTGGATGCATACGCGTTCCGCGTTTGTGCGGAAATTCAAACAGATTTGGGCGTGTCATCCTGGCGATCCCATCGTGCAAGTTTTCATTCAGAATGCCAGACAACTGGAGAACCTGGGTGATTATTTGCCCACAGTGGGACAGGACCAGCCCAAAGCTATTTCAATTTCGCTTGGCTATAAGAGGCCCCGTGACAGTCGCGATAAAAATCCGTTTTTGGTGTCATTGTGCTTTCCGAACCGCGTCGTGGTTCACGTTCCGATCGCCTTGTTGCGCTCCACCACGAATAATTGGACCCCCTTGGGTGGGAAATTGTTGTTTGCGTGGGGTGACCCCCGGGCTGTCCGGTTGTACGCGTCCGAGGCGGAGCGGGAAACCTTGAGTGGAATGTCCGGTACACCGCCTCCTCCTTGTAACACCACCGGAACCACCACAACCACCACACAGTGGTTGAGCTGTATTCCGGTGTTAGAAAAGTTGTTGTTGACCACCGATGAACTTCGCGTGGAGCATAAAGACGACTGTACCGACATTTCAGTCGAGGTGCTCGTTGCCGCCGCGTGGCAACTATTTTCCGGACAGACACTCAAATGCCCCATTGGTTCGAAACACACCCCAATCGATACCGTGGAGGTCCAGGTGAATGACGCGTGGTTCGCAAACGCTTCGAGCCCCGCCCCTAGGGACCTCCCGGCTATCTTGGAGATCCAAGGGTACCGCGCGCAAACAATTTTGGACCTGTTTATCTTTGCGTGCTGGAACTCCATTCGATCCCCGGTGGCCCGCCCCATTGAGGCGGTCGACCACTTTCGTTCGATTAGCGACGATGGGGGTACCGGGTTCATGCCAACACACCAACTTGATGTAGTCGGGCACAGACTCTCTCACAGACACCCGCCCAAACAGTTGCGCCGGTCGTCGAACGCCTTTTGCGAACGTAATCAGCGACCGGCGCCTTCGGATCTCCACCTAAACTGGCTGGAGGATCTGGTCATAACTTATCTGGGGAGAGTTCTGTACCGACTGTTGACAGATAGGTCACTGACGACGTGGACTTGGGCCCAGCGTGGTGGGATGCCCACGACTGGCCCTCAGTGGTGCAGGTGGTTGCAGGAGCTAAGGGATGTCTGGAGGTTTTCTGACGCGGCAGTCTGCATTTTGCAGCGCTTACGCGAAATTGTGCCGTGTGTATTGACCTCCATGTTGGCAAGTTATTTGGCCGCGGGGAGCCGGGCGACCCCAAAAATGTTGATTGTGCTCCTCCCGCAAATTTTTCAGTATGTCAACTGGTTCTTTTTAATGCTGATTAGAAGCGATGAGCCTTCTATGGAAACTATGATGAGCGTGCATATCCGCGCCTTGTGGGGCGAATTGAAAATAGCCAGATCGGTGACCCCGACTGATGGTGGCCCCCCTACTTTGGTGGTGGCGTTGGATTTGGAGCAGGATCGCGTTTTCGGGTCGACCGACGCCCCCATGAGCGCGCTTCGGTGGAAGTTAGCGTCACCACTATCGCCTGCGCTCAAAAGTTACACGCACTGCTTTCTGGAGTGGATGAATTACGCGCGCTTTCAACAACACTCAGACATCGCGTATAAGCCACAACCACACCCACTGCTGCCGGCCGACGCATATGCGCGCGCCACGTTTTTACTGTGGCAAGGCCCCGCCCCTTACCGCTATGATGAGCCGGAGTTGGAGTTCGATGAGGATTTGCCGAATCACCAGCTTCGTGGGTTACCGCGTATAGATCACGCGGCGGTGTATGGCGACGTTCGCGGCCGCCTCGAAGCGGTAGGTGAGGGTAGGCTCTATGACACCACCCCGTTAGCGACCGTGTTGGACTTCTCAGCAAGGACCAAATCATGCGGGCCAGTGCCAATGGCCAGTATTCACAACGCGAACACCCACCCCCTTTTGCGTTGGCAAGTGCCCACCGTTCCCTGGGCTAGTCCGCGGTCGGACTTTGGGCGAATGCACGTTGGAGTGCCGCCCCTGCGAACTCTGAATAGCAGGTCGTGGTCGTTTTTGAACCACGGCCGCGGCGCTTGGGACACAGTTGCCGCCTCGGAAGGGGTGTTCTATTTGATGCCGCTGTGCGCCGGTACACTTTCGCCGCTACTCGCTTGCATGCACATTCTGCGACAAACGCACGCTCCGTCCGCAGACTTTCCGGCCCGCCTGTTAGCCACGGCGTGCGCAATGGCAAATGTGGAGTGGCTGGATGTCGTCACGGGTAGAGCCGAGGTGCCTCGACGGTGCTGGCTCAGCACTCTGGCGATACATTATGGCATTCCGACCGTGTTGCTATACTCAGAAAACAGCACGCCTCCGAATGCTTTTGGTGTTTACGGCCAGGGCACCCAGACCGCTCTGCATTGCCAGTGCGCTGTAGTCGTGGTGGTGGGCAACGATTGGTTTGTGCATGACATTGAATTCGGGCAAGTGCGCTGCGTTTTCCCGCGCGGCCGCTGCACCGACTTGATCGAGACGCACATTCTCGACGAGGCGAATTTGCCCGAGGCGGACACCGCTCGTGTCAGCCGGAATTATGGCGACATCGCAGCCTATAAGGGCGAGCCGCCTCAGGCGGACACTGTCGAGTGGAAGACGTGGGTGCTGGTGTGTCAACTGAACGGGATCTACTATGGGTGGGCAACGCCCCCAGTTGGCAAACTACTGCCCACGCTGGCCGCCGACATGTGCCCCCTCGAGAAAGCCCTGTTTGACCTGCAAGTCCAAGGGGCGCGGCTGGACGAAGTTGAGGCGCTAAACTACTTCCACGCCGTGATCATGCATGTCGGTCTGGTGGGAACACGCCTCGCGCGGCCGGAACAGCCGGCGGACATTGGTGCAACGCCGCTCGCCTCGCCATTCTGTTATTTTTACGATGAAACGAGCCGACTGGCGGTGCACATCATCTGCGGCTGGTGCCCGCGTGAGTGGACATCCCGCGCGATCGAACGGAACATGCGTATTTTTCAGCCCTACAGCGAACGCCCGCTACCCCCCGGTATTCCGGCCAAGTCAACCCTCGATAGGATCATAGCCGGCCAACAGCTGGCGTACGAGCTGCGCGAGCAGTACTTCGCGGTGTTGCTAGGGGCACCCGCTTGTGAGCCCCAGGGGCGTGTCCAATTTGGTGCCTCCTTGCCCTACCAGCTAGCTCGCACACAACCAGCGCTTTCGTTCAATCAGATTCTGCAGGTGTTGCACTCTGTGAGAAGCCAAATTGCCCCACCGGAGCCGCAGGAGCCCTTACGGTTTGATGTCATCCACAATGCGGAGCATTCCCTCATGCGACGGGCCGACAATCAGGATCCCTCTGCAGACCCAATTGAGGAGGTTCGCACGAGCGGGACTCCTGACGGCAACCCCGTTCATACTTGGTTGACTAAGGTTTACCCGCATCACGGCTGCTTTGACGACGGACGCCCCGTGGAGGACGTCGCGGGATTCCAGGGGGCGCAATATAGGTCGGCGCCTAACCGCCTGGTCAATTTCTTTTTCGACCCGCACAAGCGCCCCTTCACCCAGCTAGCTTCTGGCGTGCGCACGTGGGATGTCGGCCTGGTGGAGCCTCGTGCCTTGCCAGTTCCCGATGACCCCCGCCGGCGCATTTTGAACCCTGACGAGTCGGCAGACGAAGGGATGTCCTCGGCCGCCCCTAGCGTGGTGGGACAGCTGGAAATTGCAGTCCCAATGGAGGTCGCGGCCGACGGGGAGCAGTCCGATGCGGGTGTCTCGGCTGACCACGTCCCGGAGAACTGGCTCCAAGAAGTGGAGGCAGCGAACCGGGCCGAGGGCACCTACAGACTCCGCATCGTACCTCTTCAACCGGTGCGAAACCAGCTCGCTAAAGAAGTGTTTGAAAGCGCAACCGATGACAGAATTCGCGCTGTGGCGAGGGCGTTGCTTGGTCACGACGACTCAGGGAACAAAGAGAGACTGGACGCGCTGGGTTTTTCTAAAACAGCGGTGTGGTCGTCGTTTGGCTTGGTTGATCCCTTAGAACCGGCAGCGTATTTGGTGCCGGAACTGGGAGACGACCCCTTTGACGGTTTTGGACCGATCCCACTCCGCGACGCCTACGTGCCACCGGCTGCACTTATTCAGCCAGACGGTGATGTCCAAGTGGCCCCGGTTAACCCGGCCGTGAATAGTTTTCACACTCACGAGCAGGGCCGGCGGTTCTTCCGCGAGCAAAATGTCCCGTACATTACGCTCGAAACAGGGTTGATTCTGGGTATTATGAACAGCACCCCGTATTTCTACTACGAGGTCCCTGTTGAGGGCCGCATGATCGACGTTTGGCGCCGGGAGGCCTGGCTACCCATGACGCAGTACTGGGATGATCTGCTTCCAGACCACATCACGCAGTTGTTTACCATTTTTCGCCAATATTACGCGGCGACAATGCAAGGGGAAGACGTTCGACCGTTCTTCAACTTGGGGACTAAACAACTGCAGTTAGTGCGGAATGCAGGGCTCCCACCTGCGGCGTCAGGGGAGGCCGAGTCGAATCACTGGTTGACAAACGCGTTTGGGCCGGCTGAACGCGCGCGCTTAGTGGCCGTCGCGAGGACCAGAGGGCATTATAACCCTGATTGGTCCCCGCGACACCCGTTGAGGAGGGCCATGAGCGAGTGGCTCCAGCCGGAGCAAACGTACGCACCCGGTTGGGAGAGGTTACACGTCGAAAGCGTGCCCCTCCCACTCCGCCCCCTTTATGCTGAGATGCTTATGAGCCTCAGCTTGGACGAGTCTCGGTACACCTCTAATGCAGGACGCGCCTTGCCGTTCTTCCTTGACAGTTTTAGCGACAAACCGCCCTTGACCTTGGAAGTGCCTGTGCCACCCAATGTCTTCGCCGACTCGGAAGAGGTACTGCCTACTCTGCCAATAGGGCACCGCTATTTCGGCGGCGGTACGAATGCGTCACTGACTAGGTGCATCCTGAATTGGCTGGCGTTTTGGCGCAAACAGCGGGAACTCCTACGCGTGTTGGTGCTGTCAAACGAACAGTGGGCGGCATACTGCGTGCGTTTCCCCGAAGCGCCACGAACTTGGGTCAGGTGGCAAGACCGACTTAGGCAGGCAAACCCGGACCAGCTGCGGGCGATGCTTGATGAGACTCAGGACGAGTTTACGGCCTTCTTGTTGCGCGCGAAGATCGTGTGTGCGACTGTTAAGAGACCCTCCGATCTTGTCTTGCAACCCGTGCTGAACACGTCTTTAGGTCGTTGGCTCGACTTTCGGTTGTATATCCTCCGGCTGCTGGCACTGGATGGGAGTCCCGGTTTGGGAAGACCGGACGTGCACGCAGGCGTGGGTACGATATCGATTGGCGACTACCACACGTATCTATTCTTCTCCGGAGATAGTCCGTTGGGAAACTTTTTTAGGGCCCCTATTCCACTAATGGGCGATCTGTACGTGCCGTCATCTGAGCACTTGTATCACGTTCTGCAGTTGATCTTTAGCGGGGATCACGATTTGATTGTGCCCCTGCTCAGGCACTCGGAGCCTAGTCGCTGCAAGTCTCAAATGACGTCCTGGCGTAGGGAGGGTAGAATCGCCGGCTGGAAACAGAAACAGCGGGAGTGGCACAACTGCGGTCTTGCCGTTGCAGCCATGCACGCTGTTTTGCGACTCAAGCTGGCGACCTGCCCGGCCTACCGGAACGCCCTCGCTAACAACCCCGACTCGATTTTTATCGAGGCGAGCCCACACGACCCGTTCTGGGGTATTAAACAAGGTATGAACGACCGGACTCTTTGGACGAACGTAGAATCGTGGGGTGCCAACTGGTTAGGCCGGTTGCATATGGCAATGGCGGGACAATTGGCCCGTGGGGCTGCCCAACGGCCGTGGCCCGTCCTGAGTCTGAATGAATTGGTGGTGTCAATCTTGGCAAAGTGTAAGGGTGCTGTTCAGCGCCCAGCGCCAGTCCGGCCGCTGCCCACTGCCCTGCTGAATGAAATTGCTCGGTGTGATGCGGTTGGGCGCTACGCCCCTGGCGCCGCCCCGGTGACCATTTTGACCGTTCCTTTTGCTGAAGGTCAAGACCCACGTATATTGACTAAACAGCAAGTGGCGTTGGGCCAGCGCCCCATTCCGCAGCTCGCAATAATCGAGCGTGAACCCAATGGGCCGCGAGGCGCAAACAAGGCAACTCGCAGGATGCATCGCCTGCGCCAGGCTCGTACCAAGTAGTACCTACCAGACACAGAGGAGCGCGGTGTATGGGCGTTGGGACTAAAGTGCCAAGCCTACGTCCTTGGGATTGCCCCGGCGCAAATACACCCAACTCCTCGATGTCTGATCGATTGTATTTTTGGCAACTGTGTTGATGGCAAATGTTATACTGTTATGTGAGCTTATCAAGCCGGAGGATTAAAGTCCCAAGCCTACGCCCCTGGGATTATCCAATGGCGATGCCAGATTCTTGAAATTTAACTACGCAGTTATCCTTGTCATGACGACGCAATGCGGTGTTGGGGTCTAAAGTGCCAGACCTACGTCTCTGGGATTGCCCCCAGCACTGCGTGGCGACGTACTGACGAGGTACTGTTATAATGCCTCACACAGTTGTGCAATCTTCGAACGCTACTTATTTCTGAAACTAAAGGGCTCCTCTCTCTTGCATTGCATGTGCGCTATGATGGCTGACTGGTGAATTAAAGTCCCAAGCCTACGTCCCTGGGATTATTCTAAGGCCAGCCGCATAGTCGCCAGAATAGTATACCCTTACTGACAGCTTTATTGTGTAATGTGCCGTCGGTGGCTAAAGTGCCAAGCCTACGTCCCTGGGACTGTCACTGGTGGCACACGGCATGGTATTGCTGGCCTTTTCAACTTGAGATCACTCGTTTCGCCCTTAAAATTTCTTCGGTCGCGGAATTCAACCAAGCAACCTGAAGCCAACAACTGTAATTGTTCATTTTGAGACAGTGCCACCTCGCAATGCGGTCTGGTGCCTAAAATGCCAAGCCTACGTCCTTGGGATTGTCATCAGCCGTGTAGCGTTGTGGTGCGTAAAATGGGTTTAAATAACATCAGGGAATAAACTAAATGATCTCAGGATGTAATAGTCACACCGTCTGCCTCGTTTACGATTTTATTCTTCATTTTTACGCATTTTGCTGTAATTTCTTCCGCATTTGGGATTTTTCCCCCATTCTTGTCAATTTTTAGTTGCCATTTTTATGTTTGGTGTGATGAGTAATAATTTATACGGGCGCGGTATGTGTGCGTTGGAACCTAAAGCGCCAAGCCTACGTCCTTGGGGTTGGCATCGACACACACACACCAAACCCTCTCTACCAAGCCAGGATATTATACCCTTATTGACGGCTTTACTGTGTAATGTGCCATCGGTGGCTAAAGTGCCAAGCCTACGTCCCTGGGACTGTCACTGGTGGCACACGGCACGGCATCGCTGGTCTTCTCAAATTGACAATCACTTGTTTCGTCCTTTAACCCCACTGGATTGCGCAATTCAACCAAATGCTTTGAAACCAACAATGGTAATCAATTATTCTTCGGAAACAGTGTCACTTCGCAATGCGGTCTGGTGCCTAAAATGCCAAGCCTACGCCCTTGGGATTGTCACCAGTCGTGTAGCGCGGTGGCGCGTAAAACGGGCTTAAGTTATCTCAGGAAATAAATTAGCAACCTCAGGATTCAACAGTTATGTCACTATTTTGTTGTAATTGGAAATTGTATTTCCCCATTTCGCGCATTTTTTCTGTCAATTCTCCTGCAGTTTTGGGACTTTTCCCTTGTTCTCGCCATTTTGAGTCGCCATTTTTTGTTCTTGTGTGATGGGTAGTAATCTGTGGGAGTGCGGTGTGTGTGGGTTGGGACCTAAAGCGCCAAGCCTACGTCCTTGGGGTTGGTACCGATACACACCCACCTAACTCTTTTAAATAAAAGGAAATTTTATATTTTTGACTGCAACTTTGCACATATTTTTAGCGTCACGTCTCTGAGGGCCAGGTTGAGGGGTTAAAGTGCCAAGCCTACGTCCCTGGGACTATCCCGTGGCCTGGACCCAGAGGCAGCGCGAATCTCGCATTTCTTGTTATTGCGTATTTTTAGCCGCTCTTTAGCAGATTTACTTCAAACGCATTTAATATCGCTGCGGGCAATTACTTTAGTTTCTTGTAACGCTATGCTATTTTTCGCATTGATTAAATTTGTGCTTAAATTAAACCGCGTGGTCGCATTAAGGAGGGGCCCTGGCTTTACATGTGTATTGAGAAATGTCAGGACGGCCCCCCCGGTCATTGTGTAATTGTTTGGGACTGGACTCATGGAATTTTGTGCACACAGTTTTCCTTTAAAACTCCAGTGACCTTGAACACTCTCCTTTAAACAGCCACCTGGATAAAGACTATTTGCTTCCCACATTTAAAGTAATCACCAATAATTTTTGCTGGTTATGGCTGGGAACAAATTCTTGCAGCCACACAATGGCCATATTAGTGAAAAACAGTTTAGTTCAATTTCACTTCAATCTTCATGTTTTTCAAAAATCTCCTCATGTTTTCCTTGAAACTTTAACGGAACATTTTTTTTGCACAGGAAACATTTTTCCGCACCTATCCTTCTTGACAATGGATCAAAATCAAAATGCTGGCCACACTCATTGCTTGACAATGTCTGTCATGACTGGTTCACCAAATATAAATTTCCATGAATTTATGTACCAAGGAGATAACGAAATTGTCATGCGTGTGACCGCTGGGGAAATGCGGCTCACACAGCCACTTCAACGTGAGCTTGACTGGCAAGATCCCCGTCGTGAAAAGTGAGAAATTTTCATGGGTTCAGTGTAAAAATTGTGCACAGTGACTGAAAACTCCTTTCAGCTTGAGCGAGTCTGTCCTTCTGTGGGGAAATACGGCTTTTGGAAATGACCAGCCACTGTTGGCAGTAACTGGCCATGTGGCACTGATCCAACAATGTCAAATTCATGGCACTGGCATCCCAATGCAAGTAGCGGCCCACTGTCTACCGAATAGGGAGCCGTCCATTTCACCAACTGATTTCACTTATGACCCGCATCTTCCCGTTGGGCCTCCCATGCATGTGACCACGCGAGTTATTAATCCAAATAGTATTCCTATCATTATCACTCTGGAACAAACTGGCAATTTTGTAGATATTAAGTTACAATTTTAAAATGCCAATGGCTACAATGCTGCGTTGAGTATGATTCTCTGCTTTAGGCCAACCGTAGTAATTTCAACACAATAATAGTTAAAAGCTATTTTTGTATTTGCTATCATTCTTTTACTATGGTACAGGTGAACCACGACGCGTAGTAATTTAGTTTCTAGTGTAAATTGGGTGCAGCGGTCTAAAGTGCCAAGCCTACGTCCCTGGGACTGACCAAAGCACCCAGTGTGTATGTTTTGATATCGCTTTTTCGGAAATTTTCTTCTAGTAAGTGCAGTTAATCAGTTGCACGCGGCGATTTTTGGTAATCGTGTGGAGGTAAACCGCTTGGCCACGTGTTTTGTGAAGTTAGCCGCGAATTTGATTAGTAGCTGCGTTTGTGCCACCAAGAAAAATGTCATTTGTTTGTGCTTGCGATTAGACTGAGAATTCTTAGCTGAATGTTTTCTACCGGGATCCCTTTTGTGAATTGTTGTATTTCGTGCTGTTGTGAATATTTTTAGCCTTCGTAGTTTGGTTTCATTTAGTCACGTTTAGCTGATCTTTTCTTTTAAGTGGCATTCCACTTGTCTTACGGTCTCACTTACGGTTCTCATGATTCTTGCCTTAAAATTTCTCTCGCCATAATTTTAGATTCTGTTTCGACGCTTTATTAGGGTGCTTCCAGTGCACATGTTTGCGTATTTTCCAGGGTTCCACTTGCGACCTCGTAGTAGTTGTAATTCACCTCAAACATTTACCTGCAATACACCGCAACGCTTTAAATACATGAAAATATCAATATCAGTCGACAGTTCCTTGAAAACAGTAGATAACACCCTCTTCGCCGCTGCTGCGCTGACTAACCCGCGCTTTTAGAAAAGGGGGGAGGAAGTGTGATGCCTGTTCGCGCTGGGTCAGCGCTCAAAAGGTCGGTATAGTATGTAATGCGAGAACTGACGGCGGGCCACCAAAGTGCCAGACCTACGTCTCTGGGACGGTGACCCAGCGTCAATTAACGCTTACCAAACCCTAATTATGGCGCTTTAGTCGCCGGGGACGCCATATTGACCCCTTTTGGGCCAAGTGACGTCATTACGACGCCGTCCTATACGGAACCTAACTTATAGGGAACTTACGGCGCAACGAACGCCAGCTATGGTAATTGGCGCCAGATCACCAAAGTGCCAGACCTACGCCTCTGGGACGGTGATTAAGCGTGAATTACCATAGAACGGTAAATCGATGGCGCTACGCCGCCGGCCTTAATTAGTGGAACGGCCTAATTAGCTGCCTTTAGTCGTGAAAAGCCCGGGTGACGTCATTCGACACCTCCGGGAACGAAACCTAACTTTTGCGGTAGTTACGGCGCTTTCACTAAAAAGAAAAGCAGCGCTGAGTGAAAACTGTGTTTCCCGAGTGTGGCGGTCAAACGAGCGCCGGCGAACGATTCCGACGGCCGCGACAGCGCCGCGCCGCCACCATTCGACACCCGCCGACCGCCGGAACCCGGGAGAGGGGGATTTTGGGTGTTTTGGGAGACTTTGGGAACGGGTCGGATCGGCTACTTTTGGCCGAGTGCCAACTTTCAGGAAATGGCACTGAGTGTATTTTCGAGGGGGTTTAAGCGCTGCCGCCGTATCTTGGCGACAGTTCATTGTTCAAAAACTTGTAAATTCACCCCTACCCAGCCCCCGCGAGCGTCGACAGCGTTGGCCGCCGGAAACGTCCGCGGAGCGACAGACTTCGGCCGCTCAGAGTTCTTGGTGGGAGTGGCCACCGGAAGGGAGGGCCCCGATAGCTCCTGAAGCCTACGCCCTTCGGAGTAGAGACGGGTCAACCCTTCTGGAGGGATATGTGCCTTAGGTTAAAATTAGTAAAGGGAATTGGAAGAGTGCCAAAAAGGCCGTTTTTGTGTGTAACTTGGCACATATCCCGTAGCCATTGCTGCCACAGGGAGGAGTTTGTGATGTTTTAGGCTGTAGGTTGTAGGTTTAGGTTGTAGGTGCGCGGTAGGTGCCGCGGTATGTGATTTATTACGTATGTACATGTATTTATTTGCACTTAATTACCCACCTAAACCCCTTAGTTTGTGATAATTGCATGTGTTTGTGATTGTATTTTTACGTTCGCACTTATTTCTGTGTTTTGCACGTATTTCTGTGTTTGCACTTTTGCACGTCGTGTTTAGTTCCACGTTGGCCGATTTGGTACGCTGGTTTGGACGAGCTCACGTTGAGCAATTACGGTTGTTTTTTTTGTGTTTTTGGTCCTTTTGCAGTTGTTTGCCGTTCTCGAGTAGCTGTGGATTTACTTGGCATGTTTCCAATGGTATCACGTTTAGTTTTGGAGAGTTTCGCTCAGTTTAGGCACTTTTAAGCTGTTAGTTTGTGCGTTTACATTTGGTAGGTTACTGTAGGTATTGTACTTTCTAGTTTGGCACAGTTCCAGGTTTGGTTTCATTAGCTGGCTGAGTGCCAGAAGAAAGGTGTTCCTGAATGTCAAGTCACCATTCCCTTGTTCCATTAAAAAGTAACCCTTGTGGTAACATGGCTCTGTTCAACTGAAGTCACTTATTTTCGGTACACTTTCGAATGCACTTTCGTGATTGGTTGGCTCCGCCCAGCTGCAAACCGGTTTTGGGCACTTCAAACCTATAAAAGAGAGCCCCAATCCAGTGATTGTCATCAGTCTATTCAATCCAATTCTAATTACTAAGTCAGTGATTTACCAGCTGAAATGAGCCTACCCTTGGTTATTCATTCTCTGCTAACTCTGGCATAGGCCTTCTCTTCCCTCTGCACGGTGACATTTAGGTTCACAGGGGCAGGAGTGGCCACACGGAGCTGCCGGTATAGCTAAGATAGGGTGTTGTATGGGGAGAACCCACCATCTGTGATGCTTACTGTACGTCTGGACCTCTGTGGACTTGTTTTAGGCGTAGTATAAGCTGAAGTAGGCTGTACACCTATTGACTCGCTCTAGGCTTTCGTAAGGGCCCAAACAGTTGTGCTACGTCGTTGTAGATTACTTTTGATAGTGGTGCTGTGCCAAGCTAGGACTTAAGTACCTGGACTTGTGTGGTCTCTTACCAGTGCATCGTATTGCTATCCTCACCTGTCTGGTTTAGCTTTCATGACCCTGAGTGTTATTTAGTCATTTTTATGTTAATGTTCTGATTTGGAAAGTGGAAAGGTAAATTGGAAATATTTAAATACTTTGGAAGCTTTATTTGCAACGTGAATTGAGAAACCCAATCAGCGTAATTCAAGCTTACTCCGGTGCAACTAATTCTCTACTTAATCTATTGGCTCATTCCAGCTAGTGGATCTAATTAATTCTATTCTAATTGGTGAATCATGATGGAAGTTGCTTGTATTTGCTTGCATTCGAGTGATGTTCAATTATCGGTTTTTGAAGCGTGGGCGAATCTTGTGTCTGTTTCTGAAAGTGCGCCAAGTTCTGAAGGTTTCTGGGAGGTTGATAATTTGGAAATGGGCCCTGCTTTTGATAGTTTTGAACCCGTGTCGGAAATGTTTCAAATACAACGAAGGGCCACGTATGCGGAAAAGGTTCAGGGCGCTGGTGATTTGGTTGTTGATTCTGTTTTGCCCAATGGCGAAGTGGGTTGCGATGCTTCTCAGCAGTGGTTATTTGATCACTTGATCATGGAGCCAGCGTTTATTGAGCCCGGAATTTGTGGTGTTTTTGAGAAGACCGCTGAAAGGCTGAAGAAAACTGTGCACCCTAGAAACCTTTGGTATTTGGTGGGTAAGAGAGGGAAATTACAGCCGCACGTTATCCGCCGCAAGCTTTTGCAATTTGCGCGACCGGACTTTGTTAGCTGTGGCAACCAAGTAGACCGAAAAGCTCAGAAGCCTACGTCCTTCGGAGTAGCTAGGTCGAAAGGCACCAAGCTGGTGAAGTTTGGCAGACAGGGTTCCCGCGCACGCGGCAAGCGTAGGGCTTGTAGGGCAGTTATTGATCGTCCGGTGGACATTATGCCGCTCGTTGAATTGTCGGAATTGTGTGATTATCTAGCTGGCGCGTTGCCATCGTTTGTCGTTCCACACGTGCAAAAGGTAACTAAGTCCCCTGCTAGGTGCTGTACATTTGGCGTAATTAGGCAGGATGGGCTGCATGAGCGCATCGTTGAAAGTTCTGACGGAATTGGACACTGTCCAAGGTGTTGCTATTTGGCTCATAATGATAAGGTTGTAGTACCCGGGGGTCCACTTTATTATATTGGGTGGCCACTCCCACCAAGAACTCTGAGCGGCCGAAGTCTGTCGCTCCGCGGACGTTTCCGGCGGCCAACGCTGTCGACGCTCGCGGGGGCTGGGTAGGGGTGAATTTACAAGTTTTTGAACAATGAACTGTCGCCAAGATACGGCGGCAGCGCTTAAACCCCCTCGAAAATACACTCAGTGCCATTTCCTGAAAGTTGGCACTCGGCCAAAAGTAGCCGATCCGACCCGTTCCCAAAGTCTCCCAAAACACCCAAAATCCCCCTCTCCCGGGTTCCGGCGGTCGGCGGGTGTCGAATGGTGGCGGCGCGGCGCTGTCGCGGCCGTCGGAATCGTTCGCCGGCGCTCGTTTGACCGCCACACTCGGGAAACACAGTTTTCACTCAGCGCTGCTTTTCTTTTTAGTGAAAGCGCCGTAACTACCGCAAAAGTTAGGTTTCGTTCCCGGAGGTGTCGAATGACGTCACCCGGGCTTTTCACGACTAAAGGCAGCTAATTAGGCCGTTCCACTAATTAAGGCCGGCGGCGTAGCGCCATCGATTTACCGTTCTATGGTAATTCACGCTTAATCACCGTCCCAGAGGCGTAGGTCTGGCACTTTGGTGATCTGGCGCCAATTACCATAGCTGGCGTTCGTTGCGCCGTAAGTTCCCTATAAGTTAGGTTCCGTATAGGACGGCGTCGTAATGACGTCACTTGGCCCAAAAGGGGTCAATATGGCGTCCCCGGCGACTAAAGCGCCATAATTAGGGTTTGGTAAGCGTTAATTGACGCTGGGTCACCGTCCCAGAGACGTAGGTCTGGCACTTTGGTGGCCCGCCGTCAGTTCTCGCATTACATTTGTACATCAAAATGTGCCCATCAATGTTAAAATGTATTTTGTTGAAACTGTGCTTTTAAAAGTACCGATGTGCACGAAAAGCGAAAATGCACATGGAAAGCAAAGGTTTGCGCTTCAAAACGTACCAATATACATTTTGTACTTCAAAAAATACCCATTTTCAATAAAAATGATTTTTTTTAAAGTGTGTTTTTAATAGTACAGATCTACATAAAAAGCAAAGATTTGTGCCTCTAAGAGTGCCAATAAAAAAATGATCTGCCATAAAAATCTGTTTTTCAAAATTGTGCTTTTTAAAGTACCTATGTACATCAAATGAAAAGATTTGTGCTTCAAAATGTACAGATGTACAGTTTGTGCTTTAAAAAGTACCGATCTGCAATAAAAAACTATTTTTCAAAATTGTGCTTTGAAAAGTACCGATATACATAAAATTCAGCTATTTGTGCTTCCATAAAGTACCAATGTACCGTTTGTACTTCAAAAAGTACCGATCTGCAATAAAAATGAGTTTTTTAAAAGTGTGCTTTTAAAAGTACTGATCTACATAACAAGCAAAGATTTGTGCTTCTAAAAGTACTGATATACAGTTTGTACTTTAAAAAGTACCAATCTGCCATAAAAAATTTTTTCTTCAAAATTGTGCTTTTTAAAGTACGGATCTACATAAAAAGCAAAGAATTGTGCTTCTAAAAGTACTGATTAGTGGTATATTAGTAATTATTAGGTAATTTAGTGGTATAACTATCACAAAATTTTATGTAGCTAGTGTTATGTGTACAATCAAAGAGTATACCCACACATGTGGACAACAATATACCCAAAATACCCATACCAAAAAATTCCAATACCCAATACCCATGTATGGGTATTGCATACTCCAAACTTTCAATTGTGATTATCTCAAAATCAAGTCACCATTCAAGATTGTGCTTCCAGAAGTACCCATCTGCAATCTCAAGTCACTATTCAAGATTGTGCTTCAAGAAGTACCGATCTGCAATCTAAATTCACCATTCAAGATTGTGCTTCCAGAAGTACTGATCTGCAATTGAAAGTCACTATTCAAGATTGTGCTTCCAGAAGTACTGATCTGCAATCTCAAGTCACCATTCAAGATTGTGCTTCAAGAAGTACCCATCTGCAATCTAAATTCACTATTCAAGATTGTGCTTCCAGAAGTACTGATCTGCAATCGAAAGTCACTATTCAAGATTGTGCTTCCAGAAGTACTGATCTGCAATCTAAAGTCACTATTCAAGATTGTGCTTCAAGAAGTACCGATCTGCAATCTAAATTCACTATTCAAGATTGTGCTTCAAGAAGTACCGATCTGCAATCTAAATTCACTATTCAAGATTGTGCTTCAAGAAGTACCGATCTGCAATCTAAATTCACTGTTCAAGATTGTGCTTCAAGAAGTACCCATCTGCCATCTAAATTCACTATTCAAGATTGTGCTTCAGGAAGTACCCATCTGCCATCTAAATTCACCATTCAAGATTGTGCTTCCAGAAGTACTGATCTGCAATCTCAAGTCACTATTCAAGATTGTGCTTCAAGAAGTACCAATCTGCAATCTAAATTCACTGTTCAAGATTGTGCTTCAAGAAGTACCGATCTGCAATCTAAATTCACTGTTCAAGATTGTGCTTCAAGAAGTACCCATCTGCCATCTAAATTCACTATTCAAGATTGTGTTTCAAGAAGTACCCATCTGCAATCTCAAGTCACTATTCAAGATTGTGCTTCAAGAAGTACCGATCTGCAATCTAAATTCACCATTCAAGATTGTGCTTCAAGAAGTACAGATCTGCAATCTAAATTCACCATTCAAGATTGTGCTTCCAGAAGTACTGATCTGCAATCTCAAGTCACTGTTCAAGATTGTGCTTCAAGAAGTACCGATCTGCAATCTAAATTCACTGTTCAAGATTGTGCTTCAAGAAGTACCCATCTGCCATCTAAATTCACCATTCAAGATTGTGCTTCAAGAAGTACCCATCTGCAATCTCAAGTCACCATTCAAGATTGTGCTTCCAGAAGTACTGATCTGCAATCTCAAGTCACTATTCAAGATTGTGCTTCAAGAAGTACCGATCTGTAGGGTGTCAAAAAAATTTTTTTACGGAAAACGGAAACGGAAACAGAAAATTTTTTTCAGTGGCCAGAAAACGGAAAAAAATTTGCACTTGGCGGAAAACGGAAACGGAAACGGAAAAAAAATTTCAGCGGCCGGAAAACGGAAAAAGAGGCCGGAAAAACGGAAACGGAAAAATCAAATTTGCACGGAAATGGGAAAAACTTGCTGGAATTTTGCTGGAAATCGGATAAAATTTGCTGAATTTTTGCTGGAAGTGGAAAAAATTTGCAGTAATTTTGCTGGAAACAGAAATATTTTTTACATCATTGACAATCTGCATGAATTTTTGCCAGTTTGGCTGATCAGAAGACCGAAAGTTGAGCCAGAAAAAGGTAAAATGAGGTGGAAAAATGGAAAATTGAGGCGGAAAATGGAAAAAAGGCAGAAAAACTGGAAATTGAGGTGGAAAACGGAAAAAAGGCGGAAAAACTGAAAATTTAGCCAGAAAACGGAAAATGAGCCGGAAAAATGGAAACGGAAAAAAATGATGCCGGAAAACGGAACGGAAAACGGAAAAAAAATTTCAGCAGCCGGAAAACGGAACGGAAAACGGAAAAAATTTGCCTGCGGAAAACGGAAACGGAAAACGGAAAACGGAAATTTGACACCCTACCGATCTGCAATCTTAATTCACTGTTCAAGATTGTGCTTCAAGAAGTACTGATCTGCAATTGAAAGTCACTATTCAAGATTGTGCTTCCAGAAGTACTGATCTGCAATCTCAAGTCACCATTCAAGATTGTGCTTCCAGAAGTACTGATCTGCAATCTCAAGTCACTATTCAAGATTGTGCTTCAAGAAGTACCGATCTGCAATCTTAATTCACTGTTCAAGATTGTGCTTCAAGAAGTACCCATCTGCCATCTAAATTCACTATTCAAGATTGTGCTTCAAGAAGTACCCATCTGCAATCTCAAGTCACTATTCAAGATTGTGCTTCAAGAAGTACCGATCTGCAATCTAAATTCACCATTCAAGATTGTGCTTCCAGAAGTACTGATCTGCAATTGAAAGTCACTATTCAAGATTGTGCTTCCAGAAGTACTGATCTGCAATCTCAAGTCACCATTCAAGATTGTGCTTCAAGAAGTACCCATCTGCAATCTAAATTCACTATTCAAGATTGTGCTTCCAGAAGTACTGATCTGCAATCTCAAGTCACTATTCAAGATTGTGCTTCAAGAAGTACCGATCTGCAATCTTAATTCACTGTTCAAGATTGTGCTTCAAGAAGTACTGATCAGCAATTGAAAGTCACTATTCAAGATTGTGCTTCCAGAAGTACTGATCTGCAATCTCAAGTCACCATTCAAGATTGTGCTTCCAGAAGTACTGATCTGCAATCTCAAGTCACTATTCAAGATTGTGCTTCAAGAAGTACCGATCTGCAATCTTAATTCACTGTTCAAGGTTGTGCTTCAAGAAGTACTGATCTGCAATTGAAAGTCACTATTCAAGATTGTGCTTCCAGAAGTACTGATCTGCAATCTCAAGTCACCATTCAAGATTGTGCTTCCAGAACTACTGATCTGCAATCTCAAGTCACTATTCAAGATTGTGCTTCAAGAAGTACCGATCTGCAATCTTAATTCACTGTTCAAGATTGTGCTTCAAGAAGTACCCATCTGCCATCTAAATTCACTATTCAAGATTGTGCTTCAAGAAGTACCCATCTGCAATCTCAAGTCACTATTCAAGATTGTGCTTCAAGAAGTACCGATCTGCAATCTAAATTCACCATTCAAGATTGTGCTTCCAGAAGTACTGATCTGGAATTGAAAGTCACTATTCAAGATTGTGCTTCCAGAAGTACTGATCTGCAATCTCAAGTCACCATTCAAGATTGTGCTTCAAGAAGTACCCATCTGCAATCTAAATTCACTATTCAAGATTGTGCTTCCAGAAGTACTGATCTGCAATCGAAAGTCACTATTCAAGATTGTGCTTCCAGAAGTACTGATCTCCAATCTAAATTCACTATTCAAGATTGTGCTTCAAGAAGTACCCATCTGCCATCTAAATTCACTATTCAAGATTGTGCTTCAAGAAGTACCCATCTGCAATCTCAAGTCACCATTCAAGATTGTGCTTTCAGAAGTACCGATCTGCATTCTAAAGTCACTATTCAAAATTGTGCTTTCAGAAGTACCGATCTGCATTCTAAAGTCACTATTCAAAATTGTGCTTTCAGAAGTACCGATCTGCATTCTAAAGTCACTATTCAAAATTGTGCTTTCAGAAGTACCCATCTGCATTCTAAAGTCACTATTCAAAATTGTGCTTTCAGAAGTACCCATCTGCATTCTAAAGTCACTATTCAAAATTGTGCTTTCAGAAGTACCCATCTGCATTCTAAAGTCACTATTCAAAATTGTGCTTTCAGAAGTACCGATCTGCATTCTAAAGTCACTATTCAAAATTGTGCTTTCAGAAGTACCGATCTGCATTCTAAAGTCACTATTCAAAATTGTGCTTTCAGAAGTACCCATCTGCATTCTAAAGTCACTATTCAAAATTGTGCTTTCAGAAGTACCGATCTGCATTCTAAAGTCACTATTCAAAATTGTGCTTTCAGAAGTACCGATCTGCATTCTAAAGTCACTATTCAAAATTGTGCTTTCAGAAGTACCGATCTGCATTCTAAAGTCACTGTTCAAGATTGTGCTTCCAGAAGTACCGATCTACAACACAAAAAACTAAAATTCCGAAATTTGTGCAAATAAAAGTACTGATCTACATGCAGATCGGTACTTTAAGAATTACCAAAAAAAATTGTGCATTTGAATGTACCGATCTGACAGCGGTACTTTCAGAAGCACAAATTATTTCTATGTAGATTGGTACTTTTACCCATACAAAAAAAGCACAAAACAAGTTTGTGCTCTTAAAAGTACCGATCTGACATCGGTACATTCAGAAGCACAAAAAATAATGTGCAAATCGGTACTTTTAAAAGAACAATTTTGGAAAAAGTCTGTAGATCAGTACTTTGTAAGATACAAAACCTGAAAAAGCTTGTAGATCGGTACTTTTAAAATTTCAGAAACTGTTTTTTGCCGTTTTTTGGCATTTTTCGACCCCCCGTATCTCAAAATGCAGTTTTACACCCCCCAGTTTTTATAATTTTTTTTGCAGGACTTTGCTATGGGGACCCCGAAAATGGTCTTAACTCAAAATTGACAAATTTGTAGATCGGTACTTTTAGAAGCACACCCTTCAATATGCATACTAAATCGGTAGAAATCAGGGACGTAGCCAGGATTTTTGAGCGGGGGGGGCGGATTGTATACGGAGCTCGGCGAACGGGGGGGGGGGGGGGCGGCGCCATTTCGGGTATATTTTCTTGTTCGACCCGGGAAGGGGGCGCCCCGCCCCCCCCCCCCTGGCTACGTCCTTGGTAGAAATGTTGAGAAAATAAAAAAGAAATGTTCAGAAAATTAAAAAAAGAAAATGTTGGGTTGCCTAAAAACGTGAATAAACAAACAAATTTGTCTGGACAAATCTATGCACTGTATAAAAATTGATATTGTTCGAATTCGGATGAGTTCTCAAATGACTTTCACAGTAGGGAGACTAGTGCATCTCACCACTGTCACCCACTTTTTGCATCGCATGCTGGTTATTTTAGGTATAAAAGCTGTGCGCAGTGCAGCTTATATCCATCTGAACGATGAACGTTGCGTGTTCCCTCAGCTGCACGCTTTAGTATAGGTATACTAAACATTACTTTGGATCGCTTTTTATACGTTTTTATTCATGCAAGTACAGCATTTACGGTGGTTATTGGGTTAAGTAGATGCAAAATATGCTGTATATTTTTAGAATACACTAGAATATACTGTAGAATGCCAGAAATTTGCGATTTTTGTTCATGCCCAACAGCATTTAGCTGTAGGGCAGAATTTTATTTTTATTTTGTCAGTCGCGCTCCCGACAAAACGTGTGAATTGAATTGCACAATTGATTTGTCGGGTGCCTTACGTGCATAACTCTGTATCCTTTGTATGACAATTTGTCCTATGTGCACGTAGGCCGTCTCGGGCGTAGGGCATAAGTTCTGAATATTTGTAGGGTGAATTAAATTTGGGGCCAGGTGTTTTCGAGCTGGGGAAAAGGTAAAACCCCCTTGAAATACCCCTGTCTGGCATGATGTACATCATGCATGCAATGTACATGATGTAATTTTGCTGCCAGTTTGCATCGCAGCTACACATATACACTAGTATGTATAGCAATGTATGTTGTATGTCCCCATTTATCCTATTTCAGTATGTTTATTACCGGTTTTAGGTGTGTAAAAGCGTGTGCCTTACTATGAATTTTCAAGAAAATTTCTGACAAAATAATAACCCCCCCCTCGAATAACCCCCCCTCGAAATACCCCCCTCAAAATTTCCACTCTGAAAAAACTCTGGGGGTATTTCAAGGAACTACGGTATATACTAATGAATTATTAATATAAATATTTAATATATAATATTATAGTGGCATCAGAATTGAGAAAAAATATACCAAAAACTGCAATGAGAACTTACTGTGGATACACTAGTTGCTGTACTGGATTCCACTGAAGTTGTTGTTGACTGTTGTCCAGTTGTTGATGTGGACAGGTTTGGTTGTCCAGTTGTTGATGTGGACTGGCTTGGTTGTCCAGTTGTTGATGTGGACTGGTTTGGTTGTGCAGTTGTTGATGTGGATTGGTTTGGTTGTCCAGTTGTTGATGTGGACTGGTTTGGTTGTCCAGTTGTTGATGTGGACTGGCTTGGTTGTCCAATTGTTGATGTGGACTGGTTTGGTTGTGCAGTTGTTGATGTGGATTGGTTTGGTTGTCCAGTTGTTGATGTGGACTGGTTTGGTTGTCCAGTTGTTGATGTGGACTGGCTTGGTTGTCCAATTGTTGATGTGGACTGGTTTGGTTGTCCAGTTGTTGATGTGGACTGGTTTGGTTGTCCAGTTGTTGATGTGGACTGGTTTGGTTGTCCAGTTGTTGATGTGGACTGGTTTGGTTGTCCAGTTGTTGATGTGGACTGGCTTGATTGTCCAGTTGTTGACATGCTGGAAGAAACGGTCCCACTAATTGGGGGTGATTGTGTTGAATATGTTGGAGGTTCTGTTGCTGTTTGTGCTGTCATTGTGGCTGTTGAAGACACATTGTTATAATTACAGTCATGGGAACAAATGTAGTAGTGTTTTTCTATACAGCTCATCAATTCAACATGCTGATTTGTAAAAGTGAGGCACTCTTCCCGACAGGTGGCTGCATGGTTGAAATTTTATTTTAATGTACTGCAATGCAAAACAGAAAATGCTTTGAAAATACATACTTGGTGTTTGGTAAGGATTTCATCTATGATAAATGTGAATAAATGAAAATGTCTGAATGTGTTAAATGTATAGCAAAAATTTTCATCAGTGTAAATGTCAATTTACCTAAACCTCAATTGTGCTATTAATGCATCCAAGAGAAAAAGTTAAGTTTCTGAATGTTATTGTACAATTCACATACTTTCTTATGCAATATGTTTACACCAAGTAACAAATTTGATGTTATGTTTTATATATTATGGTAGGGTTTTTGTAGATTTGGACACCCGCGGGGTTTCATATAGATAGTAAATAGCTCCTCTGGAGGGATAGATAGCTGAAAAAAGATTTGGGGGTTGGGGGTGGTTCGCAGGGGTTCAATATATAGGCTTTTCCGAGGTATAGAAGGAAGAAAAGGAAAAAAGTCGCTAAACATAGGAGAAAAACAGCTAAAAATAGGTATCTAAGTACAAAAATTGGCTGAAAATAGGCAATACAGAACATGAATTAGAATTTTGAAGGTGAAAAACTATAAAAAGGCATGAAAATTAGAGATTTTGCATGAAAATTGGGCAAAATTTAGTTAAAATCGCGACAGATAGATAGCTGGCCGATTTGCGGGGGGGGGGGGGGGGGGTTAGGGGATTGTAGCCCAAAAGATAGATAACTGAGCGGGCCTCTAGGATAGATAGATAGCTGGCGGATTTGGGGGGGTGACCCCCCCCCCCCCAACCCCCCCCCCCCTACTAAACCCCTGTATTATGGAGCATTTTTGTTGATTTTTTTATTTTTTCATTATTTTTAAGGAAACATACTGTTTACAATTTCAGTATAAATTGGTGGCTCTTGTAGATCATCAGTGAGCTCAATGCACTTCTGCCTTTTCCCCATGATCCAGTAAGTAGCTTCATTATTTACTATTTTTTCCTTCAAAACGCTTTGTTCTTCTTCTGAACTGAACCGGGCTAGCATTCCACCAGGTAAGTTTTTGCAGTGAAATTTAGCTTGTTCTTGAGTTTGCATGTCTGTTGACACATACAAACAGGTATCCTGTAATGGCAATTATAGCATTGACTTGAGTCACATATTCTATTTGAGAATGAAAAACTTGTAATGAAAATGAGAACAAAAATAATAATAAGTTACAGTGGATGCACTTGTTGCTGTATTGGAATCAACTGGAGTAGTTGTTGATGTGGACTGGTTTGGTTGTCCAGTTGTTGATGTGGACTGGTTTGGTTGTCCAGTTGTTGATGAGGACTGGTTTGGTTGTCCAGTTGTTAATGTGGACTGGTTTGGTTGTCCAGTTGTTGATGTGGACTGATTTGGTTGTCCAGTTGTTGATGAGGACTGGTTTGGTTGTCCAGTTGTTGATGTGGACTGGTTTGGTTGTGCAGTTGTTGATGTGGACTGGTTTGGTAGTCCAGTTGTTGATGTGGACTGGTTTGGTAGTCCAGTTGTTGATGTGGACTGGTTTGGTTGTCCAGTTGTTGATGTGGACTGGTTTGGTTGTCTAGTTGTTGATGTGGACTGATTTGGTCTTCCAGTTGTTGATGTTGACTGGTTTGGTTGTCCAGTTGTTGATGTGGACTGGTTTAATTGTTTAGTTGTTGATGTGGACTGATTTGGTTCTCCAGTTGTTGATGTGGACTGGTTTGGTTGTCCAGTTGTTGATGTGGACTGGTTTGGTTGTCCAGTTGTTGATGTGGACTGGTTTGGTTGTCCAGTTGTTGATGAGGACTGGTTTGGTTTTCCAGTTGTTGATGTGGACTGGCTTGGTTGTCCAGTTGTTGACATGCTTGAAGAAATGGCCCCACTCATTGGAGGTGATTGTGTTGAATATGTTGGAGGTTCTGTTGCTGTTTGTGCTGTGATTGTGGCTGTTGACGACACATTGTTATAATTACAGTCATGAGAACAAATGTAGTAGTGTTTCTCAAGACAGTTGAGTAATTCCACCTTTTGTTGCTTTGTAAAAGCAAAACACTGTTTCTGATCAGTTGCTGAAAATTAAATGTTTTCAGTGGCAGGAATGCTTTAGAAACAGATGTCCTTTCAATGATAAAATATAGTTTACACACAACACAGTATTGTTTATCAGGTTTGCCTAATATAAAGCAAGAAAAAACAGGTGGTTCATAAGAAGCTGGTTCCATAATGCATCAACATCTGCATGAAAAAGAAACTTAGTTTGTTCCCACAAACAGCATCAGATTAGCCATATCTTGCAGTTTCACATGCTTAACTTATTGCAATGATGCATCACACACTTGAAAATTAGCAGAATTGCACATAATGGCATTTGTGCTCTTATTTACATTCTTATGTGTTTTATGCAGTGTCAGGGTTAACAATAGTGGGTGCAATCATTCCAATTTTCATAACATCTGGTGAAGCCTCTTCATAATTACACAAATATTGATATCAATCCAAGGATGAACGTATTTGACCAGCAGAATTTCAAAACTTTTTTTGAAAATTTTACCAATTTGTCTCAAAATTACATGGCAGCAGCTACAGACAAGCTCAAATCTGCGTACTGTACTGTAATGGCATCTGTGGGCATATGGTGCAATGGCATAGATGTGCCAACTTTCATGCAAAAAGCACTACCAACTTAGTTGAATACAATATATTTCATTCTCATGGATAGTTGCTTTATATTTAAGCTTACATGTAGAGGTGACTTAACTCAGTGTCAACCACTCTGAAGTTCACCAAAATCTCAATTCCAATAAACATACCATTCACTATTTCATTATAAATTGATGAATTTTTCAAAATATCAGCTTGTTCGATGCATTTGTATTTCACCCCAGCAATCCAATATGTAGCATCAGCATCTTTTATGTGCACATTCACACCACTCAGCTCTTCCTCTGTTGCAAAACTTGCTAGCATTCCACCAGGTAAATTTTTGCAGTGTATTGCAGCTTGTTCTTTGGTTTGCAAATCAGTTGAGACATATAAGCAACTCTCCTGCATGGACAATTATGTTTTCAGAACATACTATGTAAGCATCATACCATACTATTAACACCATTTGAATCATACTTCCAAAAACAACATTTGTAGTTATTCAGAATTTGTGACCTTTCGATATTCCGAGGTGGTTGTTGTGGTAACAACAGTAGTTTTGTCTGTGCTTTTTGAAGTTGCGGAGGGATCTGTCACACTTGACATGGTTATTATAGTTGTGCTGTCAGTAGACAAGGTTGTGGATGAAGTAGTTGATGTGCCAGCAGTACCCTCACCACCTGTGGAGTTTCAAAATGTGTCCAAGCATCACCATCAACACAATCAATTTAAATTATCTTGAAGTTGTGAAAAGTTATCAGCACCTCAAATGTAATCAGGGAGTTGAAATGCATGAATTCAACCAAATAACTCACCATTACCAACAAAGAGTCCACCACCAGCATCAAGCCACCATTCGATCTCAGTACCATTGAGTGCCCTGATGCTGAATAAATCTCCCTCCCTGTAACATACATAGTATGTTGCAGGATCATCCGGGCATGCCTGAACCTCATTTTCCAGCAAATGCACAGTACCCTGACAGAAGTTGCAGCCAAGCCGCTTCACACTCCATGTATCATTCCAACCATCCCTGGAGCACACAGACAATGTCACATTAACCAGCCAGTGTGCATAATGATGGTGACTTTCCTGGGTGACTGGATCAATGCAATATGTTGTACCATGTCCACCTGCAGTGCACTGATTCTTTGAATGACTGTATTTGGGAGATAGCCAAAACACTGACCATTCACTTTAGTCATAGTGTATGCCCATGAACCCATGTCAAAAGCACACTTCCACCACTCTCCATTGATATATTTGACATGTTCACCAGCCAAGCTGTTGTCCATACCACTGCTTGGGTCATTTGGATCAGTTCCATATAGGCACCAGAACAAAATGGCTGTTTCTTTCTTAATGTCATCATAGACACATTTGAGTTTTTCTCTAGTGTCATCACGAATCCACTCATCACCCACATTATACTGTTCACCCGTCCAATCATCCGTGCACTGACATTCAGACTGTGTTGAGCCTGATGAACAGGACCAAATCTAGGCACCAGGGGATGGAAAAAATACAAAATATGAGTACAACACTAACACTGCATGAGTGTTAGGACAGCATATCCATGATTGACCCTGCAGACATAATGTTTGTTATCATATACAACTTGAAAGTCCTTGGTGACTCTGATGCCATTTTTTCCATCATCAATGAAGCAGCCTAAAAAATAAGTTAATGCATTATTGCTGTAGATTTTGTATTTATTTTTTATTTAAGTGTGTTTCTGGTAACTTTTTGTGGAGCCTAAAAATGTGAAGCAGAACCAAAAAGTTTCTAAATATGTTGAATTGGAAGTGGAGAGCACTGCAGTCTGCAGAGTTCTGCAGTGTTGATGTCGTTTTGTGTTCAGACTTTTGTGGTTTAACCAGGAATTTGATTTGATTCAACAAATTATTCTAGAAGTTTTAAACTAAGCAATGGAGCCAACCAATACTCTCTTTCTGGTAGCCCTTCCCATAAATGAAATTACATTTTACTACAACACCAGTTTGGGGTTTAACAACATCTGCTGCAATAATGAACTCATCACCAGGCTTGTGGAAAATCCCATTGCTGCTGCAACCAGAAACTGAAAAAAATGATGTGGGTAACAGGAATTTAAACAACTCAAATCAGACAGGAAAAATGTATGGACATATGCACTAACCCCCTAAATAGCTCAAAACAAATGTACCATTGGTCAGTTTTGTACAGTTATAAACTTTACCATCTGTAGCCTCAAAGTGGCTATCTGGTTCCATAAATTCCCCACCCAATGTAATGCAGTCTGAAATATGTTGCAATTTTAACATTTTTGTGGACAAATCACATTACCAATAAGTTTATTTTACTTTTTTTTCTTATGCAGAGTCATGCTGAAAATATCTACTACAAAATTTAGCTGCATGTAAAATACGTACCGTATTTCCTCGAATTACCCCCCGGGGGTTTATTTTTTCAGAGTGAAGATTTTGAGAGAAAAACGAGAAAAATGCAACAATAACCACCATTTATAAGTTTTTACAGCCATATATAAGGATGTAGATGGTATAAACGATGTTCTCACGTAACACAGTAAGTGCTTTGAACGTCTGTTATGCATTTCCCGGACCACAAATTCATAGTGCCCATTTTGAGGGGGGTATTTCGAGGGGGGGGGGTTATTTCGAGGAAATATGGTACATATATCCTTTGAGTATAGTTTTTGATGCAGGGCAATAGCAAAAGTATGTGGCTTCTTACATGTAAAGTTGACATTGTAAATATGAATTTGTATGAAAAAATAATGGCAGGCAACCATTGATGAAACAGACTTGTGATTTGATAAATAACATGAGTGATATTCCTGGTACATTGATATTTGAATTGTCCCTCCTCATGATGGGAACCAATGGGAATTACAACATCTGCATCTGAGACACAGGCTATTGGCCTGAAAATCAGCATGCAATGAAATACTTTTACATGGTAGCCAGTAATAAATACAAAATGTCAGCCTCAACCTGTAAACTGACATGTGAAATGTCAAACTAAGTGCCGCATTGAATAAAAAATAGATAGTAATACAATAATGGTGTTTGTGGATTTTTGTGGGCATCTAAAAATTCACATGACAATTCACTGTGTGATGGTTTCACTCCAAGAACGATGCATGTAAATACATGAATTGAGAATACTCAGGAACTGTAAAGTATGCACCGAACATTACTTATGTCTTACGCGCCAACGCACCACGCGATACTTATGTAAGCACTGTCACAAAGAGGAAAACTATTTTGAAAAGAAAGAGGTAGAGTATAAGAACAACCAGCGGGATCGGGTCACGTATTTATGTACTCTTGGACCAATTCCAAGTTACCCACGTGACTTGACACATGTTCAAGTCCGAGCAATTATTCCCTGATTTTTATGCTCAAAATCGCTGAAATATGCAACATTTTGTCCATTTTCACCTTCATCATCACTTTTTGTCTATATATGTAGTTATACATATATTTACCAATGTTTAGCCTATTTTATTTTTAACAATGTCAAACTTTTAACAGTTTTTTTAATCAACAATGATGTCATGATGCAGTGTTTCCTTCAAAAAAATGCATAGCATGTGGTCCGCCAAGTAAAATAATACTAACTGCAACACATTTCCCATTTGACACTCATACTGAATGTTATCTTGAACAACATTTTCACCCAAATTGCAAGTGGCTGCCTCAGCTCCAATAATCACTGACACAGCACCAATGAATGAAGACAAAAAAAGTAAATACATAAACTGTGTCAATGCCATTTTTTCTGTGGTGATCACTGATTCACTTCTATTTGAACTCCAGCATGCAATGCAAAATTATTACCCAACACATAAAGCATGTGTAATTTAATAGATTTGTGGATTTTACCCAATGGATTTTAGACTGGCATATCCCAGTTAAACTGTTATTTTCAATATGGTATGAAAATAAATGCAAATAAACCAGAAGTTTTTTTTCTTCTTAGGATTTTTCAGGCTTAAACCTTCTTAAGAATCACAGGCTTTGCGGTCCGCCGACTATAGAAAAAATAATGCAATCGAATAATGTCTTTTGATGTCAATTACAGAAATGGTGAATTATTTGCACACCTGCAAATATGTACAAATTTATGGATTCATCTAATTATCTCAGATATGTAGCTTTGTATTTCTTAAAATTTGATGAATCTGCTGTGTTGAATATGCTTCACTTCAAGGATTATGTTCTGTCATCAAAATAAACTCCACGGTCTCAACTGCTGTAAATAGATCACAAAAATATCTTTTTTAAACGTTACAGTACTCGTATGAACCGCCACCTATCCCGGTTTGCATAGTTTTGAAAAGCCGATAACATCACCCATGCTGATATAAGGAAATAGCATGTCGAAAATTAAAGCTTGCGAAAATAAACTGAACGCTAAGGGAACATCCTATGGCGGAGAAACGGAGAACATGTTTCGAAACAATTTTTATTTTATTTTTTAAGATATACCGTATTTCCTCGAAATACCCCCCGGGGGGTGATTGTTTCATAGTGGTCCCGAGAGGGGGGGGGGTTAAACGAGGGGGGTGGTATTTCGAGGGGGGGGGTTATTATTTCACAAGAAATTTTTTGAAAACCAAGTACGAAATTGTCGTCTGAAACGTACGCAGACGTCGAAAAATGCAACAAAAACCGCCATTTATAAGGTTCTGTACACTAATATTAGTATGTAGATGGTATGTACACTGTTCTAACGTGACACCGACATTGTTTTAACGTGTGTTCTGCAGTACACAGAACAAAAACTACAGTTTTTGTCATGTACGTTCCCTTTACACTCAATTTGGGGGGGGGGTATTTCGAGGGGGGGGGGGGTGATTGTTTCATAGTGGTCTCGAGAGGGGGGGGGGGTCAAACGAGGGGGGGGGGGTATTTCAAGGGGGGGGGGGTATTTCGAGGAAATACGGTATTAGTTTTGGATACATAGCCAGTACGCTGTCTTCAATAGTAAATTTACAATATTTATGTACAATATTTACAATATTTGTGAAAAGAAATAGTTTGATCCCCATATGTTGTAGACAACTGACCGCACACTGAAATGAATTCTACAATGAAATCTTCCACATGACATCTGTATGAAAGAATCATTTTTCGCAACGCATTGCTCTCACTTTTGGTGAATTTAGTGCACAATTTATCGCATCATTTTTTTCTTCAAAACACAGTTACCACTCTTTGTAAACACCTTCCCGGTCACGTCCGGCACCCATTTTTTGATTTTACTTCTAACATCCTATACCCAGTTCTAGGGTGCCGCAGAGGCTGAAACTTGGGGGAGATATTGGCGCAACCCCCCTCTACCTCGCATGAATTAGGGGGGTCGCGCCAATATCTCCCCCAAGTTTCAGCTTCTGGCGCGCCCTAGAACTGGAGATAGGGTGTCACAAGTACGATCAAAAATAGGGTGCCGGACGTGACCGGGAAGGTGTTTACAATCGACAATCCGCCCAGTATACATATATCGAATCACACATCACTCGAATAATTACCACAGCATTTTCAAAACCTTCATTCGTTTCACTCCATACGTTTCTTCCAACGAAAAAAATCCACTGTATCCAAATCTGTCGAAACGCAAACGGCGCAGTTCTTATATGAAATTGGCAGCTCGCCAAAAATGTTGAAATCTCTATAAATATAAAATAAATGAGCTAAAAATCATGTATATCGATAAACATAGCCATTATGAAGGTAAAACTTAGCAAATACGGCAAATTTTCACCGATTTTGAGCTTCTTTGAGCTTTCACTCTCGTTTCTACAATACGCAACTGGAACCTTGGACTTAAGCCAACTTCACATATATGACCCGACTCAAACGCAAATATACAACAAAATAAATAAATTGCAGTCGGCACGCACCCCCGAAAAATACGGAAGCCCTCCCAGAAACTCTCAAAGAATGGCGACAACCCAAATCTGCTGTCGTCGTTTGGCCGCCTCGCGCCCGCTGGTGTCAGATTCAATTCGAACGAAGGGCGCTTTAAGGTGCCTGATCATAGAAAGAATTGGGGGTGGCATTTTAGGGTGTCGGGGGGGGGGGGGGGTAGGGTTCAAACGGGACCGCGGTACCGGTAGATGGTTCGGCGAAAAGTCGGGACTGGCGCGGTTTCGGTTCCGACGCCCAAGTACCGGTCTCGGTCCCGCGAAAAAAAATCCTGGTCCTGGTCCCGGCCCGAAAAGTGGTCCCGTTTGAACCCTAGTGGGGGGGGGGGGTTGGGTAAACCACACTTTCGCGTCTTATTCTGATTTCAATGCCCGTTAAGTATACTCGGCGGACATGATACTCTGCCCTCCCACTTATTTAGTCTCGCATTGGAAGCGTGCCAATGATGATGGAGCATGCGATTTTCGTATAAAAGATGAAAAAATACCAGCGGGAACCACGCGTGCAGGGTGTAAAGTGAAAAGTGAAAGTGTAAAGTGTAATGTGTTGGAGTTTGGTATCGGGACTATGACTTCATATTTGCTTTTTCTCGAATAGTTCCCCAATCCATAAAAAGGTACTCATTCTCTAATGGACGATCTTGTCGATTGAATTTGAAGTAGAATAACTCGGCTATATTTGGGCCGATTTGGCCCGGGACAACCCGTAGATAACCTTTTTTGAGTCGCAGTGCTGGATATTCTCGTTATCCTCATTTGATCAGGTATTTAACACCAAAGAAATTGGCGTCAGTATGGCCGGGACCATTTCTCGGTGTTCGTGGGCTTAGAAAAAATAGGGGTGGCATTTCAGGGTGGGGGCGGGGGGTCCACCAGACACGAAAGTCTGGCGGACCTAGGGTGGCAGACTGTACGGCCTTGCGGTAAACCGTACGGTACGGTATGGTAAATTTTCTCTTTTGCGGTAAACGGCGCGGTACGGTAAATCTTCAATTTTGCGGTAAACGGTACGGTAAATCTGGAAAGTGCGGTTTGCGGTACGGTACAGTATGGTAAATTTTCGCTTGTCAGAAATGTACCAATGTCGGACTACAGACAACTTTTACTTCATGAATTGACAGAAAATTGAATTATGCAGTGTGTTAATGGACTTTAGAACACAATAACAGTGTGATAACATAGAATTACATTAACCACAATGCAGTGGCTCAATATATAGGCTTTTTAAGGTTAAGAAGGAAGAAATGGAGAAAAATTGCTAAAAGTGGGTGAAAAATTGCTAAATGGGTGAAAATGGTAAAAAGTATATAAATGCATGCATATGTACCTACAACAAATAAGCTCAAAACACTGAGGATGATGTAAAACAACTACAGTGCGATTTGAAGCACATGGCTTGATTTAAACCGGTAAACGGTACGGTACGGTAAATTTTAAAAAAATGCGGTACGGTACGGTAAATTCTGCCACCCTAGGCGGACCTCCCTAAAATCCCACCCCAATTTTATCTATGGCGGCGAACCGGTGACAAATGCTCTCGTTTTATTCGCCAATGGGCGCCTTACGTGCACCTTACGTTCGAATTGAATTCTGCCCCAGATCTCTTTGGGGGGTCGCCAACTTTCGACATGGTGGTCCAAAGTCGAAATGGGACCACCCGATGCGATATTGGGCGTCTCGGAAGCGTTTAAGAGGGATTCGAATGCTAAGAAGATCAATTTGGGCGTGGGCGCTTATAGGGATGACCAGGGAAAGCCTTGGGTTCTGCCCTCTGTTAGGAAGGTTTGTTTGTGCGTGTCATTT
>OZ038458.1:2069855-2117636 GCA_964036195.1 Sphaerolaimus hirsutus
GGGACTTTTTAGGTCTCACTCCCGGGAAGGGGGGGGCTGCAGCCCCCCCCCCCGCCCCCCCCCCTGGATACGTCCTTGATAATGACCACCCTTCGGCCATCTCTAGTCAACGTTTTCCCATGTGAATGCAATTTATCGAGTCTAGTTCGGGCGTTTCTTGAACTACAATACATTCACCAACGATTATTTGTGATTATGAATGGTTTGAATACAAAAAGCTGTTCCAACTGGCTTACTTTGGGGAAAACTAGACTTAAAAATGCGTTTGCATCGCACAAAAAGGAAGTATCTGCAAAATGCATCCTATGCAAAGGAATAATGCAAAATAATGTATTTTCCACAGTTTTTATGACCTATTGTTGTTACACAGTTTAAAAAAATTGCAAAAAAATTACCCTCACAGAATGTCACGGTGCAGTCAATCTCTGGCACTGGGGCTCTACGCGTCGGAGCTGCCTTCCTAGTTGTTTAAATAACTTCTAAATTTTTGTCGATGTTTCTATTCTATACACCACCTAGCCACTGCAAATCTAATAAAATTGGCACATCTCCAGAGCAAGTTTCACCAGGGCCCGCGTGCAGTTTACATGCCGGCGCCCACCTGGGGTAACCACATTCCCGTGTTCAAGTTTGTTTGCGTTTTTTTTATATTTTTGTCTACCGTATTTTCTTGAATAATCCCCCCTTGGGTAAATCCTGCTCGCGAATAGTTCCACCTGTAAGACAAGTGAGGAAAAAGTAATTCCCCTTGAGGCATATGTCCAATTTTTAACAAAGATCGCATGTATTTGTGTTAATATGCGTATTTTGTGGTATAAAATGCTTCCCTGCCAATAGCCCCCCTCAAAAAGGTCTGACGAAAAATTAATTCCCTGGGGAATTATTCGAGCAAATACGGTACATGTCTGTCTGACAATTGCTTTTTTTCTCGAGGCAATTTTTTACTGTCTGATTTGAAGAAAAAAAAACGAGTTTTTTTGTTCAGTTGATTCATCCCATACAATTTTTAAAATATCGCTGTCGAAAACATTAAAAAGTAAATTATGCTGAGTTCGGGATTTCTTGTTTATCTGAACCAACCATGCAAGATTTTCATGATATTGGGCCCACACACGCTAGTTGACATCGACACCAAATGTCAATTGGTGCTGATCCTGATTCAAAGCCTGCTGACGAGCCGACGAATGACGTTCAAACGCAAGCTTTGAATTGGGAAAGGGAACCAGTTGACATTTGGTGCAGGGGACTCCTAGGGGGGGGGGCTGGGGGGTGGGGCTGCCCCCCCCAAATCCGCCAGCTATCTATCTATCCCGGAGGCCGCTCAGCTATCTATCTATCCCGAGGCAAATTTTTTGGCTACTACCCCCAAAGGACCCCCCCCCCCCCAAATCGCTCAGCTATCTGGAGTGGTTTTTGAGAAATTTTTGCCCCAATTTTCGCTCAAAATCGCCAATTTTCGCACCTTTTTATAGTTTTTTCACCTTCAAAATTGTGCTCTCCGGCTATATGCATGGTTATATGCCTGTTTTTTAGCCATTTGAAACCTACTTTTGACCACCTTTTAACTAGGGTTGGCATATGTTTTTTTTTAAACGTTTTTTTTATAAAAAAAACATGACGTCCGAAATGTTTGTTTTTTAAAAAAACATCGACTGAAAATTTTTAGTACTAAGCACTAGGTATTTTGCAAAATTGTTGCGTGCAAGCAAGCAATTTCACACACAAATTGACATTGGTGGTTGTTGTCATTGGTTTTGTGGCATTTTTTGTATCAAAGCTATCCATCTCTATGTGCTACCATGGGTTAATAAGCCGCCATATACTGCTGTACTATATAATATTGAGGTAATATGCTTCCATGTACCTCCACAGTATGTCACGTCACTCCCAAAGCAACAAGCTCCTTTTATAACCTTGTTTGATCACTATTCTGTGCCAAACTTTACCTGAAGTCATGAACATTCGACTATAAGGCGATATACGAACAATATGTCAACGAAAAATGGATATTTTTGACACAAATCACCACTTATAATGCTATCCCATGGCTCCACAGCCATTATATGGTCATATATAACATCACAGAGTATTGCCACTGTCTGATATACCCTATATATGTTGACACAAGGTTATATCTGGGAGCTTTAAAAAAAACGTTTTTTATTTTTAAAAAAACGTTTTTTTTAATAAAAAAACGTTGTTTTTTTAAAAAAAACATCGAGTTAAAAAAACTTTTTTTTCCAACCCTACTTTTAACTGATTATTAGCGATTTTTTCCCATTTCGGCCTTCTATGCACTGAAAAGGCCTATATATTTTGCCCCCGCGAGCCCCCCCCAAGCCCCCCCCCAGCCCCCCCCCCCCGGAAAATTTTTTCAGCTATCTATCCCTCCGGAGGAGCGATTTGCTATCTATCCAGCCCCCGCGAAGGCCAAAATCTTGGAGACCCCTGATTTGGTGTCGATGTCAACTAGCGTGTGTGGGGCCATTGATACAAATAAATTTCTCTTAGGCATTCCGGTATGTCAGTCGCTCAGTACCGCTATTATGACGCTAAAACGTGTGGTTTCGATGCAAAGGGGCTGTTTTGCCGATTTAAATGTGAGCAAAAATTGTTTTTGTTTTTGATCGTTATTGAGAGGATCTTTATAACAATACCCTCAAACTTCATCTCTCAGAAAGTTCCCGAAAATTCCGTGGTATTGTTTCACGCGTGCGCACACAACCCCACCGGTGTGGATCCCAAGGTAATTAATAGTTTGAGATTACGTATTACCTCGAATTGACCCCCTTGAATTAACCACCCCTCGAAATACCCCCTAGAATTTCGCTGAGGAAATAATGACCCCCCCCCCCTCGAAATACCCCCCAAGTTTACTGTAAAGAGAATGTACATGACAAATTCTGCAGTTGGTGATCTGTATGATGCAGAACACACCTTGAAACCAATGACTGAGTGGCGTTGGGGTGTATGCGTATATACAGTCATATACGTCTGTAAATGTATATATTTACGTCTATAAATGCATATACGTCTATGTATTTGCTTGATGTCTCACTGTACGTGGAATTTACAAAATTTCTGGCGAAATAATAGACCCGCTTAAATTAACCCCCCCCCCTGAAAATTTGCTGGCGAAATAATAAACCCCATGGGGGTATTTCGAGGTAATACGGTATTTTGTCGTGAAATTATTTTTATAGTTTTTTAATCGTTATTTCACCCTCAGCCGGAACACTGGAAGGAAATGTCGGCCATTTGCAAGGTGTGAACGATTTTGCCAATATTCCTTTTGTTTTCTGCTCGATGGAAATTTTATGGATGGGGGATGTGAGTTTTCCACTTGAACTGAAAATTTTTTTCCATTTGTTCGAGATTGTGTAAAAGACTGAAAAAAGTATGCGCCAGTGTCGTACATTAAACTGCAAATTTTGGCACCGCATTCGAACGTTTTTGATTGCGGAAATGATCGTGATTTGGGAATAAAGGAAAGTTTGAAGGACTAGTAGGACTAGGGTTGGCCGATGTTTTTTTTAAACGTTTTTTTTATAAAAAAAAACGATGTCCGAAATGTTTGTTTTTTTAAAAAACATCGGCCGAAAGTTTTAGTACTAAGCACTAGGTATTTTGCAAAATTTTTGCGCGCAAGCGCGCAATTTCACAAACAAATTGACATTGGTGGTTGTTTTCATTGGTTTTGTTGCATTTTTAGTATCAAAGCATCCATTTCTATGTGCTACCATGGGTGAATAAGCCGACATATGTTGCTGTAATATATAATATTGAGGTAATGTGCTTCCATGTACCTCCACAGTGTGTAACTTCACTCCCAAAGTAACAACCTCCTTTTATAACCTTGTTTGATCACCATTCCGTGCCAAACTACCTGAAGTCACGAACATTCGACTATAAGGCGATATACGAACGATATGTCGACGAAAAATGGATATTTTTGACACAAATCACCACTTATAATGCTATCCCATGGCTCCACAGCCATTATATGGTCATATTTTACATCACAGAGTATTGCCAGTGTCTGATATACCTATATATGTTGACACTAGGTCATATCTGGGAGCTTTTAAAAAAAAACGTTTTTTTTTATAAAAAAAACGTTTTTTTTTTATAAAAAAAACATCGAGTTAAAAAAAAACGTTTTTTTTCCAACCCTAAGTAGGACTATTTTTTGCATGTAGGACTATTTTTTCAAACGCATTGCAAAAAAATGTCACTTCCGCATTTGTAATTCCGCATGCAAAAGCTGTTGGTAACTGTAAAGAAACTTTTCGTGTACCGTGGCCAATATGTGAACAACTGTAGCTGTCTGAGTGACAAATTGACTAGCGTGACTTTTATTTATCCCGTTTCTTATGTTCAAACCAGTCCGAACAAATACGGGGTTTATATCAGTTCAGCCGGCGGGCAATTCAACCGGAAAAAAATCCGCAAGAATTCTCAGTTACCTCCATTCGGAAAATACCCCAAAAATACACCATAATCGGCCAAATCTACGACTCTGTGCCAAGTAAACCCGCTGTGTAGCGTCAAAAATGTCTATCTTTGACGTTTTCTGTCGCTTTTCACTTTTTAAAGTGCTGAACACATTTGAGTAAGATCAAATATGATAATAAATGTCATTACTTATCATATTTGACGTTATTCAAATCTTCAGCACTTTAAAAGGCGAAAGGTGACAAACGTGAAACGACAAAAAAAAACGTCAAAAATGTCTATTTTTGATGTTTTTGTCACTTTTCACTTTATAAAGTGAAGATATTCCATCAATAAAGTCAAAAAAATGACGAGTAATAATTTTCAGATGGTTCTACATGACCCCCGGGTAGAATTACATGTCCGCCCGGTCTGCATGGCTAGCGGGTTTACACTGCCACGTCAAATCTGCCTTCACGCAGAAACGGCACCTGTTCCCCTTCTTCGACATGGCCTACCAAGGCTTCGCGTCCGGCGACACGGGCCGCGACGCGACCGCGCTGCGCACGTTCGTCGCCGACGGGCACACGCTGTGCCTGGCGCAGTCCTTTGCCAAGAATATGGGACTTTATGGTGGGTGGGTCGGATTTTGGATGTAGGCGTGGCAAAATATCGTTTTTTTATATAAATAAAGTTGCTTTTCTTTTCGGATGTTCTTAGCGAGATCGGTGGCCAAATTTTGTTGGGAGTGAATGTGAATTGTTCACGGCTCAATATACATGCTAAAGACATGCAGATCCTGCCAAATATTGCAAAGCCACAAAAAGTCACTGCAATAGGGTGTCAACTTTCCGTTTTCCGCTTTCCGGAGGAAAATTTTTCACCCTTTCCGTTTTCCGTAATATTATTTGTTGACACCCTACACTCCAGCTGTTTTGATTATTAAATTTGTGCGCAAAATTTCCACACTATCTAGCCCCCCATTACCACAACAAATTTTTGTTGATTTTTATTCGGATTTAATGCCGAGATTTTTTAAATCGCTTGCCAACCCTAGTATGGATGGTAAAAATTAGTCGCTTAGCCGGTTTGATTTTGAAGTGTCACTTTCTCAAACACTGATCTTTATCAAAATTGTATTTTTTAAATCCTTTTTTCACGGTTACCTACGCTACACATACCGTGCCTCCTTAGCCATCCCCGGTGCCACTCCCAGACCCTGTAAAAAGCCCTCTAAAATGTCAAATGTCATGGAAAGTGTCAAAAGTCGTGGAAAATACCCTGCAAAATGGCAAACGTCATTTTACAGGGTCTGGGAGGGCCCCCAGGATACCCCCTAAAAGTCACAACATCCCTTGTGACCCCCAGGCGAGCGCTGCGGCGCGTACACGCTGGTGTGTGCCGACGCTGACGAAGCGGCCCGCGTCATGTCCCAAGTGAAGATTCTAATCCGCCCGCTGTATTCGAACCCGCCGATTTATGGCGCTCGTGTGGCGTCGACGATTTTGAACACGCCCGATTTGAGGAAACAATGGTGGGTTTGGGGGGGGGGGGGTATTTGGATGCGGCGATGCCGAGCGCATTAGTTTTTGCCATTGAATATTCAAATTTCAAAATATTGACAGTTTTGTAAAAAAAAACGTGACAATAGACCGTAAAATGTTAGTATTATTCAGCGGGTCTAGCTTGGCAAGACCATGGTGCACCCCAGAAACCCGTGATTTTCATCTTTTCTCGCCGCCCAGTTTTTTTCGAAGAGGGTTTTATGAAACGTTTTTCTCTCCAAAAGCACTTAGGGAATATCACATGTAGGGTTCAAACGGGATTGACTTTTCGGGATCGGGATTCACTTTTTGATATTTCGGGATGGGGATTGGGGGATCGGGATCGGGATTGTTTTTTTAGATTTCGGGATCGGGATTGGCCGGG
Source organism: Sphaerolaimus hirsutus (assembly GCA_964036195.1). Lineage (NCBI taxonomy): Eukaryota > Metazoa > Nematoda > Chromadorea > Monhysterida > Sphaerolaimidae > Sphaerolaimus > Sphaerolaimus hirsutus. The sequence goes on from OZ038458.1 coordinate 2,076,219, forward strand.
ATTGGGGTCACGGGATTGGGATTGGCATTTTTCCGGGATCGGGATTGGGTTCTAGGGATAGAGATTTTGGCCATTTTTCTGTCATTCACAGTTGTTCATAAAGGTCTCAAAACACAGTTGGATGCCAGAAACGTGGCATAAAATTGACGCTGGGGGTTTGCGTGCACATTTTTGCATGCTAAAACGTCATTATTCCACTTTTTATAATTTCCACTAATTTTTCCGGGATCGGGATCCCGGACTTGGGAGTTTCTCGGGATCGGGATCGGGATTTGAAAATTTTTCGGGATCGGGATTGGTATTTTGGGATTTCGGGATAGGGATCGGGTTTCGGGATCGGGACTGGTAAATCCCGGAATTTCACGGGATCCGGGATCGGGATCCCGTTTGAACCCTAATCACATATAGGTCCATTATGTACTTCGATGGCTATTGTTGTCATTGTAGATCTTGAGTAATGTTTTGAATAACAGAGGGAAATAACATTTTTAAATCTATGATTTTTAGATCTAAATAATTCACGCAAACTCTGCGCATATTTTTTTTCGTCGTAAATTTGCGACAATCCCCAACTCATTCGACCTGAATCGAACGAAATACGTCTCAACTATACTCGGCGGACCGCACGGTATGCATTTTACTGAAACACTCCATCATGACGCCATCCTTAATAAGATAAAATACGTTCCAGCAAAAAATCAAAACACGTTTCAGGAAAAAAACATTCACCGCTTGTACGCGACTCCGCCTTCTTATTTTTATAATATTTTCCTTTTTGTGAATGTGCGTAAATAAATATCGTTATCGACTAAGACATAAATAATTTTGGGCGCATACTTTGCGGTCCGCCGAGTATACTAACAACACAAGGACTACCCCCAAATCCCCCCCCCCTAGGCTGGCGGACGTGAAGAAGATGGCCGATCGCATCATCACGATGCGGTCGACGCTGCGCAAGCTGCTGGCCGACGAGGGCTCCAGCAAGGACTGGAAGCACATCACCGACCAGATCGGCATGTTCTGCTTCACCGGCATGAAGCCCGACCAGGTCTGACCGTCGCTTTCAGGGACGTAGCCAGGATTTTTGAGCGGGGGGGGCGGATTGTATACAGAGCCCGGCGAACGGGGGGGCGGCGCCCCCCCCCTAAAATTTTACCCCTGTTGTAGGGGAATGGCGCAATGGCGCTAGCGCCATTCGTAGGCGCCACGCCATGGCGCCACTGGCGTTGGCATTGGCACCAAAACAGCAGTATACGTCTGTATTTTACAGGCATATACAGCGACATGGACAGAAATTGAGTCCATTTTCACTGGCTTTTAGGCCGCAGAGACTGGTCAGCCAAAAAGATATGTTGTGAAGGGAGAATGCGCGCTTGCGCGCAAAAATTTTTCAAACTGTCAACAAAATCGTCGTCTGAAACTGCCATTTCTGGCACATTTTTTGGTCCGGCCCGGGAAGGGGGGGGGGCGGCCGCCCCCCCCGCCCCCCCCCCTGGCTACGTCCTTGGTCGCTTTGAGCATTGGTAGGCTGCGGCGGTGCGGCTTTGTGGCAGCGTTGTGAAAGGGCTGAGCTTTTTTCAAAGTAAACGTAAAAGTAAAGTATTTTCTTACTCAGACATGAGTACAGAAAACGTAAAAGTATTTTATTTTTATCTTTACACTGCGCAAAAGGTGAGTAAAATACTTTTTTCCAGAGAAAACGTAAAAACTGAGTATTTTTTCTCAAGGGAAACGTATAAATGGGTATTTTTCCTCCCAGAAAACGTAAAAGTGAGTATTTTTCATTTAAAAAATAACATAAAAATTGGTGTTTTTATTTTTACTCTGAAATTCATCAAAGATGTGTCTTTCTCTCCTGATAAGTAAACACCTTCCCGATCAAGTCCAGCCGCCTGTTTTTTTTCACTTCGCAGGCCATATCTCCGGTTGCGGGAGGGGTGGTAAACTAAAACTTGGGTGGTATATAGGCGCAACCCCCCACTACCCCGCATGAATAAATGGGGCAGCCGCGACTCACTATAGGGGGGGTCGCCATATACGTGAAAAAAAATTGCAGCGTTTTCACTGTCCCGCACAGGTCCGGCCCCCGGTTGATTTCTTACACTGCGGGTCCCGTATCTCCAGCTGTGGGAGGGGTATAGATCTAAAATTTTTGGGGATGTGTCGCCAACACCCCTTCGCTACTAAACACTGGCCAGGCAGTTTTTGGCAACTCACCACAGTGTGGGGTGCAAAGTTTAAAATTTATTTAAATGTTACTGTCCCACACAAGTCCAGCATCCAATTGAAATTCAAAAAATGGACACTTTTGTGTTGTTTTAACACTAATGTGGTTGACAATGTGAAATAAGCATGAAATATCCTCTAAAAAATATCTTATCTGACCTAAAACTAGCCACCACATGAACCTCTTCCCCCAAGTGGGTGACAAAAAACTCACTTATTACAACTTTTTTATTAGACACTTGAATGGCTGGTTTACAATAATTTATAGGGGAGGGTTAAAGGTCTCAAGTTGTGTAAAAAATCTTACCTCAAAAATGCCTTCATAAGAAAATTTGCTGGGGGTGAATTTCAAATTGTAAAAATGACATCATTGCAAAAACAAAAATAGGCAAAATTCACAATTTTAAATTTACCCCCAGCAAATTTTCTTATGAAGGCATTTTTGAGGTAAGGTTTTTTACACAATTTGAAACCTTCAACCCTCCTCTATAAATCATTGTAAACCAGCAGTTCAAGTGTCTGATGAAAAAGTTGTAAAAAGTGATTTTTTGTCACCCACTGGGGGGGGATAAGATATTTTTTAGAGGATATTTCATGCTTATTTCACATTGTCAACCACATTAGTGTTAAAACAACACAAAAGTGTCCATTTTTTGAAAAATTAATTGGATGCTGTACTTGTGTGGGACAATAACATTTTAATAAATTTAAAACTTTGCACCCCACACTGTGGTGAGTTGCCAAAGACCGCCTGGCCAGTGTATAGTAGGGGAGGGGTGTTGGCGACACATCCCCAAAATTTTAGATTTATACCACTCCCACAGGTAGAGGTACGGCACCCACAGTGAAAGAAATCAGTGGGGGCCGGACCTGTGTGGGACACTAAAAAAGCTGCAAATTTTTTTTGCACTCGGCGACCCACCCTGTAGGGGGTCGCCGCGACCCCTTCAATTCATGCGAAGTAGACGGGGGTTGCGCCAATATCTACCCCAAGTTTCAGCTTATGGCGCATCCTAGAACAGGAGATAGGACGTCAGAAGTAAAATAAAAAATGGGGGGCCGGACTTGATCGGGAAGGTGTTTATTTCTTAGGAAAATGTCCTATGTTTGTCACTTTCTGTCTCGCAAAATGACATTTTCTGTTCCTTTTCTTTCTTTTGTACTCGCGTACTTTCACTCGCGTACTTTCGAAAAGTACGCGAGTATGTGAGTACCGGTATTTTTTTCGGAGGAAACGTGAACGTATTTACGCAGTACGCGAGTATACGTATTTATCGAGAAAACGTAAATGCTTTTATGCTATGCGGTACATGGTACGGTACGGTAAATTTTCCAAAACTGCGGTGCGGTAGCGGTACGGAACGGTAAATTCTGCCACGCCACGCGATGACTAATGTACCGTAGAATTGTAAAATTGCGGGTGAGCCGTGAAAAGGAAATTAAGCTAGCGCTTCGCTCAGCGGGCTAGGCTCATTACGCACATAAACTCGTTACGCACATGCGCCCGTTACGCACAGGATCAAAACCCGCCACGCACAGATGCCCGATACGCACACTACTGGGGCTGTGTGCATAACGGGCCCTGTGCGTGGCGGGTTTCTGTAAAATTTGTGTAAAACTTTTCTGAATTTTTGAAAGGCAGTTAGCACGCCACTCCATTAGAACGAATACAGTAAGCGGTGTAGGGTAATTTAGGAAAATGTTCAGAAGTTAAAGACAGACTGAGGCACTTGAAAATGAGCAATGATGTGAAATACTAGTAGTCCATCTAAATGTGATAGATTAAGGCTTTCCAGCTAACCCCCCACAAGAAGTAAACCGGGATATTTTACCAATGCTAGTGCATGTTCGCGGAACAATGCGGCACTAGCGTTGGCAAAGCAAACCCGGTAGTTTCGGGTACCGAATTTTGGGTCTGCTTTACAAACGCTAGTGCCGCATTGTTACATGAACAATGCGACAAACTCGGTACGCACAGAAACTCGGTACGCACATGGCATCAGCTATGTGCGGGCCGAGTTTCTGTGCGTACCGAGTTAACTTCTGTGCGTACTGAGTTAACTTCTGTGCGTAACGTGCCTATGTGCGTGCCGAGTTTCTGTGCGTACAGCTACAGGCTCCGCTCAGCTGACCGCATTACTAAATTGAAGCGTTTAATTTGTAGGCTATTTATAGGTAAATAAATAATGATTGTAAGAACTATTAGATGAAAAAGAAAGTCAGAAGGAGGTTTTTGAAATAAGATCTGGGAAGCGCAGCGCTATCCAAAAAAAAAATTGAGAAGTGGTCAAATCTAAATATTTTAATTGATGAATAACTAAATGAATATTTATCGGTATACCATATGTAAATTGATGGGTATTTTTCTGCGCAATATTGACATGTTTTCATTCAGCACAGTCATTTCAGTACTTTGACCTCGATATTAATTTCCTTCTCGAAGCTACCCTGTCCGTGCCGCGATCTCAAACACGAGCGAAAACTTAATTAATTTGTTTAATTAATTTGTTTTACTTTTCTGAATTAGTTAATTCAAGAAAAATGTGATAAAAGTAGTCATTTAAATTCATTTTCAGGTCGACCGATTGACCAAGGAATTCAGCGTGTACCTAACTCGCGACGGACGCATTTCGGTGGCCGGCATAAGTTCCGCAAACGTGGGTTATTTGGCCCACGCTATGCACCAGGTCACTAAGTAGCGGGAGAGTTATGTCCCCGACGTGATTAGGCCGGGATGTGTGAATTTTTGTTTTTATTTTTCCATTTTCTTAGTTGTGATTGGTGATGTTAAAGCGTCATGATGCTTGGCGCAGTTTTCCCAACGAAAAAAAAATGAGAAAAATTGATGACATGGGGTCGTTACAGCGAATGCCCTGTACTACCTTCCTAAACCTTAAATATCGCTAAAAAGTACCTAACTGAATATGTTTGACTGCTACACCGTTGACTTTTTGAGTCGCTGTTGATTCCTGCCCTCAAAATCAATAAGAGTATACGGCGCGCTGTTATCACTACACGGGAGTAGACACAGGAAATTGTACGCGTAATGGAACCACACACACTGGATGTCAACTGAATTCGTGTCAACTAAATTTTAGTGAATTATGTGATTTCAACTTTCTTTTTTGATAAAGCATAGTTTATTTTACAAAATGACACTTTATTTTCATTGTTTCTGAGAAGTGTGCTGCTTAAAAAAATTGGTTGTGTTATTTAGTTGACATAGAGTTGACACAAATTTGCGATGTCAACTAGCGTGCGTGGGCCCAATGCGCAGAGAATCATGTGTTTACTGACGTGTAGAGGGCGCCTTACATGTTCCTTAAATTAAAAGTGGATCTGACAAAAATAATGGCGTCAACAGGCGCAAAATTCTTGGCGCTTTGAGCATCGCTAGTTGTGATCTTTGTGACGTCAATGTTTGTATTTTGGTGTATTTCTTTTGTATTTACTGGGTACTTTTTCCCCCACAATTTGTCAGGCTTGAGTCACGTGTCATTAGTCATATTCAATCGAACGTTACGAAACGGGATAATGCATATTATTGTATTTACGTTTTAGGTTACTATTGCTTCAACTCGAGGGGTGAACCCCTTTTTTGGAGACCCCCCATTTGTACATTTCATTTAGTTCCACGATTTCTGTTTGTATGATTTTCTTAGGCACTCTTTCTGATGAGAATACATGGTGATCTCTGGTTTCGTTAGACCAGGAATAACGTGCGGCGGGGACCTGTCCGAACATATGTGAGACACTGTGTAGATCATATCGCCCTTTTGGTTGTTTTATACATTGCCATTATTTGCAGTGTTGGTGTTTTTATAAATAAATGAATAAATACTGTAGTAATAGTTTTGCAGAGCACATAAATTCTACTTTCTACCAGTCGTGATCAATTTCAGACTGCTTTAAATTAAAGTGTGAAGTGTCACGTGAAGTTTTTCAAGCGTTTCGTGTGACAAGTAATGTCTCAGTTGAATTTTAACAATTTTTTGGTCATTTTAAAGTTCGTCTATTGTCTGAAGTCAGACTTACAACATGTGAAGTGTAAATGCAAGTGTCAAATGTAACGTAAAATGTCATACAAATTTGTCAATTGTCATGTACACTGTCAAAAGTTCAGTTATAAATTTTTTTATCTTGATTGATATTTTACAAAATACTTGGCACTTCGTTTCACACTTTACAGGGTGCGGGACTGCCCCGGTCACTTGGCAGTTGATATACGGAATTGGCATATCATCAATTTGATGCCGCATTTCCTGATCCCAATTTATTTCTACCGTATATACTCGAATAATTCCCCCGCCTTGAAAAGTTCCCACCCTCGAATAATTCCCCCTCTTAGACGAGTGAGGAGAAAATAATCCCCCCCCCCGAATAATCCCCCCTTTTGGCATATGGTAACCGTTTTGAATCCGATTTGAACAAGAATTACCTATATGTTATTTAGTATGTAAAGCATATTTCATGAAATCTATTCCGAGAAACATGCTTCAAATTTTTTGACGAAATAATAATTCCCCCCCCCCCTGAATAATTCCCCCCTCAAAAAAAGTCTGACGAAAAAATAATTCCCCGGGGGATTCTTCGAGTATATACGGTATTTTTGCTTTCTTAATGCTTACTTTTATGCAGTATCATATTCAGAAGGGCTACATTAATCAGGTTTAACTGTCTGATGCTAAATTGCCCAAATACCATGGTGTTTTTATTCATTTTTCTGCATCTGCTACTTTGAGGCCAAGATAGTTAACTGTGACAATTAGTGGATAAATGTGCTGTTTCTGTGTTCTTTAAAAAAATAGCAGCTGTTTCTGAGCGATTGAAATAGACTGGGCAGTAGGCGGTGCTTCTTTTTGTTAGTGAAAATCTGTTTCAAAAAAGATGGGCACTTGAGTTTTGATTAAAAAGTTGAGCAACTAATTATTTTGGAATTCGACAGCAAAATATTTTCCTGATGTTTTTGCGTGAAATTTTTATGCGAATATGATTCACTACTTCTGTTTTTCTCGAATTTTCTAGTTTTTCTTGAATCACCACCTTGAATAACTCCCCCGCATAAAATACTTAGTGGGGTATTATTTGAAATGGCTCACCGACTTGAATAACTGACAGGTCAGAAAATTATTAAAAATACAGGTGTTTGAGATGGACGGATATTATCTTTTTGCTATATGATATATTATATGACTGCCCTCATTTTGCCCTTTGAGAGCCATCAAAGTTGTTAAAAGGTTAAATTATAATTCAAGCGTGAATACCGTATTACCTCGAATTATCCCCCCTTGAATTACCCCCCCCCCCCTCAAAATGGGCTGGGGAAATAATAAACCCCCCCTCGAAATACCCCCCCTCCTGAATGATGGACATCGTGTATGCAATGTACATGATGTATTTATTACTACTAATTTGGATTGCAGTGACACTTTTACACTTATTTGTGTACAGATGTACACCTATAGCCCAAATATGACCTACTTTCTCACGTTAATAACCGTTTTTGTGATGAAAAAGCGTATTCTTTACTATGAATTTCACGAAAATTTCTGACGAAATAATAAAAAAAACCCTCGAATAAACCCCCCCCTCGAATTAACCCCCCTCAAATTTTGCTGGCGAAATAATAAACCCCCATGGGGGTATTTCGAGGTAATACGGTAGTTGCCAAAATTCTTATGAAAAAGATATCTCCCTCCGTCAAAATTGCCCAAAAAAGTATATCCTCAGGTGATTTATTCAAGTAAATATGTACGATATTCAATGCAAACCCAAAAGTGTAATAATTACATAGATATATAGACGACTTTTTGAATGCACCGAAGGTACTTCTCGCCTAAATGTCTAAAAAAATAATAATTGTTTTTTTCAATTGTTAATAAAAGTTAAAATGCAATCGCTGAAACTCCGGCTGCCCTATACACGACGTTTTTTGCACCAGCATTTGCTATTCTAAAATACATATGGGGCAGAAATTTGCATGTAGGTAATATTTGCTCTAAGTTTCATATTTCAGCAGATGTACTTTTTAGCCCACTGGATAGCTTGGGTAAGCCTTTCATTTGTGCATACGAAAAATTCGATTACATTCGATACATAATAAGTAGTGTTGGAATGGCGCCATTTGAGTGCGCCATGTTCCCGCTTGGCGCCTTTTTTCTGGCGCGCCTGGCGCCATTTTTTTTTCATCATAGCAATAACTTCGGCCTTTACGGTGTAGCGCCATTGTAAAGTAAAGGCTGGCACTATTTATATTGGCAGCGACCATTTACATTCGCTGGCTTTCTGACGAGCACGATGACATATTCCCGAATGGCGTTTGCCACTGGTGCCAATTTTATGGCGCTTTTCCATCACTAAATTTTACGACACACTTGCTGTTATTAGTGTCAGTTGTCACTGTGCGGGTTGCCATCACGGGGTGCGGGTGCGGGTGACTAGTGATGTAAAAGCGCCATGACGCTTTTGGCGCTTGGCGCTATTTTCCTGTGGCGCCATGCCCATGAAAAGCGCCATGGCGCTTGGCGCTTTTTTTGCCGGCGCCTGGAACAAAATGCCTGGCGCTTGGCGCTAGCGCCAAAGCAAAAAGCACCATGGCGCTTCTGGCGCATGGCGCCATTTTGTTCTGGCGCTCTTGGCGCCTGGCGCCAAAGTTCTGGCGCTTTTCACATAACTACATCAGACTTGCTGGGATTTTTTAATAATTGTTTCAAAATAGTGACTTCGTTTCACTCACGGCGGGTTTTGGCGCGAATTTTCCTGTCCAAACATTTTTTTCACGTGTTCTCGATGATTAATTTTTGTTGATGCTACGATGATGGTAATTCAGTGCAATTAGCGTTCCAAAAATGAGTGTTTTTCAGATATTGTAATTGAATATTACCTCAGAAAATCTCTCACAAACTTAGGGTGTCAAAAAAAAATTTTTACGGAAACGGAAACGGAAAATTTTTTTCAGCAGCCAGAAAACGGAACGGAAAACGGAAAAAATTTGCACTTGGCGGAAAACGGAAACGGAAATGGAAAAAAAATTTCAGCGGCCGGAAAATGGAAAAAGCGGCTGGAAAAACGAAAACGGAAAAATCAAAATTTGCATGGATATGGAAAAACTGGCTGAAATTTTGCCGGAAAATGGATAAAATTTGCTGAAATTTTGCTGGAAGTGGAAAAAATTTGCAGTAATTTTGCTGGAAACAAAAAAAATTTTACATCATTGACAATCTGCATGACTTTTAACCAGTTTAGCTGATCAGAAAACAGAAAGATGAGCCAGAAAAAGGTAAAATGAGGCGGAAAAATGGAAATTTGAGGCGGAAAATGGAAAAAAGGTGGAAAAACTGGAAATTGAGGCGGAAAATGGAAAAAAGGCGGAACAACTGAAAGTTAAGCCGGAAAACGGAAAATGAGCCGGAAAAACGGAAACGGAAAAAAAGTTGCCAGAAAACGGAACGGAAAACGGAAAAAAATTTCAGCAGCCGGAAAACGGAAAAAAATTTGCCTGCGGAAAACGGAAACGGAAAACGGAAATTTGACACCCTACACAAACTATGACAAAATCTTTCAAAGAAAATATAAATAATTATACATAAATGAGAGATTTTTTGATATTTTCTACTCATAAAATAAGTATACCTTATTAACCCCTCCTTGAATTACCCCCCCCCCCGCTCGAAATACCCCCACCCAAATTGAGTGTAAAGAGAATGTTCACAACAAATACCGCGGTTTGTGATCTGTATGATGCAGAACACGTTTAAACCAATGACTGAGTGACGTTAGGGCTGGGTTTATGCATATATATATACAGTATATACCGTATTACCTCCAATATAAGGCATCCCTCTAATATAAGGTACCCTCTAATATAAGGTATAACTTTTGGCTATTTTGAACGCGACCAGGGTTGGTTTTATAAAAATTCATTTTAGTAAAATTGTATAAAAATTGTATAAAAATTTTATTTTATTTTTATTTTATTCTTGTTTCATTGTATTTTATTTTATTTTATTCCCAAAAGTCATTAATAAAATAAAATGACACATTTTACAAAAATTTTACAAAAATTGTACAAAAATTTTACAAAAAATCAGAATCATGCATGCAAGGCCAAAAAAAAAATTATTATTAGACCTATACATGAAAAACCTGTGACAAATTTTTCCCTTACTTTTCAAAAGTTGCATGCAGTATGTATTGTTAGCTAGCTGCAAGTGTAAAGTTACAATTATTGATAAGAATGGTTTGCATTTTCAGTAGAAGGACTAGTGGAGTGTGCTGGGCACATTTGTAAAATGTAATGCAATTTGTCAATTGCCTTGACAAATATAAAGTAAAGTGTCACTTCTCATGCAAAATGTCAAGTGTCATGTCAAATTTCAAGCAAAGTGGCAATTGTCATGACAAATGTGATGCAAAGTGTAAATTGTGTATCCAAATCTTGTGTTTTTGTATCCATAGTTTGTTTTGTATCCAAACCTTATGTTTTTGTATCCAAATGTTCACAAAAGATTTGGATACAACAACAACATAATTTGGATACAAAACATAAGATTTAGATATAAAACATAAAATTTGGACACAATTTACTTGACAATTGATACTTTATTTTTTACATGTCATGACAATTTACACTTGACCTTACATTTGTCATGACAATTGACACTTTGCATGATATTTTACATGACATTGGACACTTTACACTTGGGACTGCTCCCAGATCCATGAATAAACAGGTAGAAACTCAAGCAACGAGATAAAATTTTACAAAAAATATGAATTTTTATACAATTTTACAAAAATACGAATTTTTATACAATTTTACAAAAATTTTACAAAAATTCGAATTTTTATACAATTTTTATTTTTATTCTTATATTTTCCATTTTATTTTATTTTATTCTTGAATATTCCATTTTATTTTTATTTTATTTTTATTTTTTTCTGAGATTTTGCCAACCCTGAACGCGACGAAATAAATATAAGGTACCCTCTAATATAAGGCATACCTCTTATAAGGCACAGCTGGCTGCATGCCAAAACGCTCAAAATCATAAAAACGGTCGCCAAACATGGCGGAAAACGATGAAAATGGTGCGGAAGGGCACTGCGATAACTCTTCGGACTTCTGCCATTTTGTAGTGATACTGTACCACCTATTTCGTACATTCCAGTTTGAAAAAAATGAATTGTATCGTTGTTCACTGTTGGTAAAATTTGTTTAAAATCTGGTGAAAATAATTGAAGGTACCCTCTAATATAAGGCATAACTTTTGGCTCGAAAAAACTGACGAAAACAATATAAGGTATACCTTATATTAGAGGTAATACGGTACCTACGTCTACAAACACATACGTCTGTGTTATTGTTTGATTTTTCTACGCATGAGTACCAATGTGGAATTTCACAAAATTTCTAGCGAAATAATAGACCCCCCTCGAATGAACCCCCTGAAAATTTGCTGCCGAAATAATAACCCCCCTGGGGGTATTCCGATGTAATATGGTAATAAAATCTCTCAAAAAAAACAGGAGAAAATGTAAGTATAAACCTTTTTATATTTTCTTATATTTAAAAAAAATGTAAATCACCTGAGATTTTTGGAACGCTGAGTGCGATACATAAATTTGTAAGTGATAGGCAATAGGAAGTGCCATCGCAAAGAAACAATTTCCTTTTGATCTGGAGCTACCTAAATACCTGCCTTTAACTATACCTTCCTACATAGCTGTAAAAATTTACTACATTTACTCAAAAAATACATATACTCGAGTACTGGGTAAACACATCCATCTATATGTTAAGAAAGTACCTGTACTAACCTGTACGCGTATATATGTATGTATGTATTGTACAAAAAATCTATTTTAGTAAGTTAAAATTGCAATTTTTTTATTGTCATTTTTTTGTTATTATAAAAACTTGTTGACACGAACGGGACAATTATTGACCGTCGCAAGGTAATTGAACATAAGGTATTGAAAAATTTATATATATAAATATAGATTGGTTGGAATAAATCTCAATGTTCTGTGTACACAAAAACTACCTTATTTACTTGAATAATTCCCCCCTCTTGAATAATCCCCCCTTGAATTATCCCCCCTGTCAGACGAGTAAGGAAAAATAATTCCCCCTTGAATAATTCCCGCCTTTAGGCTTATATGATAAATTTAGTGCGTAAAATCTGAACAAAAATAACATGTTATGTTGTTAATGAAGCATATTTCAGGAACTAAGTTGATAGAAACAAGCTTGAAAGTTTTGAAAAATGAATTCCCCTTGAATCATTCCCCCTCTCAAAAAAGTCTGACGAAAAAATTATTCCCCAGGGAATTATTTAAGTAAATACGGTATTCCTCAAATGCACTTTTTTGCAAAACCGCGCACATGTTTACGTGTCTGACGATTTCTCCTCTAAAAATTTTTTTACACCAGAGTGATGTACCTATATATTTTTTTTGTCAAATACCTGGATAGTCTCATTAATGACACTTGTGTTCACAGTTTATTATAAACACACAGAGATATGAATTTTATACGTGATGTGTTCAGCAGAGTTGTTAAAGGTACTGAACTTTTTTCAAAGTATTGATATGTGTAAAGTTATTTGTTTTTACTAACACCCTGAGTACAGAAAGCGTAAAGATATTTTTTTTACTTTTACTCATGAGTAAATGAGATTAAAATACTCTTTTCCTGAAAGTGTAAATGTGAGTATTTTTTCATCAGGAAAGCGTCAAAGCAAGCAAAAAAATTTTTTTCTCTGGAAAATGTCGAAAGGGAGCATTATGAATGTTTACCCTGGACAACAAAAAGGTGTTTTCCTTCTATCAATAAGTATTCTTTATTAAAACCAGAAGTCTCAAATGGCAAAAATACTCTTTGTAGTTGCAAAATGTACTCTACTGCATAGTTGTCCAAACGTATTTACTTTTACTCGATAAATACGTATACTCGAGTACAGAGTAAATACGTTTACGTTTCCTCTGAAAATGTTCTGGTACTCGCTTTTACGTATTCTTTCTGTATGTACTCGAGTACAGAAAACATTTTTTAGATCGTCTTTTATATAGGTTTTTAAAGGCAAAGAAGGAAAAAGAGAGAAAATGAGCTAAAAATATTGGAAACTACTCGAAAATGGCTATAGAACTAAAAATATAGTCAAAAATTGCATGAAAAAGGCAAAACGTTATGAAGATGACTGCTTTTGTCCGAAAGTTCTCGAAAATTTTGGCGACATTTCTCAAAAGTACTCACGTTTACGTTTTCTGCGGGGAAAAGTACGTTTACTCACGTTTACTCATGAGTAAAAGTAAAAAAAATTTACTTTGCGTTTTCTGTACTCAAGGGGTGAGTAAAAAATAAATACTTTACGTTTATGTATACTTTGAAAAAAGTTCGGTACTTTTAACAACTCTGCTCTACTGTACTCGAGTACTCTCAAAAAGTAAGCATACAGGCGAGTACAGATTCTTTTTTCAAAGTACCGTAAATCCTCGAATAAGTCCCCCCCCCTCGAATAACTCCCCCCCTCAAATAACTCCCCCCTGTAAACTGACTGAGGAAAAAATAACTCCCCCCCTCGAATAACTCCCCCCTCTTTTATGGGTGGGAACGAAGTCTGCGTATAAAACATGTATGTATGTATACATGTTCATTAAAAGCATTCATTATTTTGCAGTTTTTGCACACTAGCATTGATTTTATTGCGTGAATTACGGGATTTCTATTCTGGCTCACACGTTTATGCAGCCTACTTGACCCCATTCAGATGATATACTGATCAAGTATTTTACTCAATCTTCCGAACTTCCGATATTTCGAATAACTCCCCCCCTCGAATAAGTCCCCCCTCAAAAAATTCTGAGGAAAAGATAACTCCCCCGGGGACTGATTCGAGGATTTACGGTATGCATATGCATATATACTCAGTACTTGAGTATGCGTATTTTTTGAGTAAAAGTCAATATGCATTTACAACTGTGGTGTTCAGCAAAGGCTGATTTGTGACTATAGTGGCGCTCTTTTCCTTTGAAAGGAAATTATGTTGGCATGACTAGGTTTGTGGCTTAGTTATCTTTCTGCGAGATTGCAAATATACCTATTTCCTCAAAATACCCCCAGGTTTGAGCGAGCTTATGAAAAATGGCCCCCTCCAATACTCCCACCCGAAATGAGTGTAAAAAGAATGTGTAAAACTGTGCCAAAATGTGCGTTTGTGATACTTATTATGTGTAATGCAGAACATAAATAGGTTAAAAATAACTACTGAGTTACGTTAGGACAGGGCTACCATCTACATACTGTTTATCCTTGAATAAGTCCCCTCTAATAACTCCCCTCGAATCACTCCCCCTTCGAATAAGTCCCCCCTCTTGTGAGCATGGTGAAAAAATTACCCCCACCCTCGAAAAACTCACCCCCCCCAACTTAAATGGGTAGGAAAGATTACACAACATTTCACATTCACAAAAAGTACTGCGAGTTTCATAAAGATTCTGTCAAAAAAATAAACCCTTGAAATACCCCCTCGAATTAACCCCCTTAAAATTTACACTCTGAAAAAATAAACCCTCTCGGGTTATTTAAGGTATTTAAATACAGCAAATAGGTGCCTTTGCAAGTGCGTAGGTAAGGATAGATGTCATATGCACTTTCAGCTGGATGATCGATCACCTGGTGTCAAATCCGCAAGTGGAGAAGTAAAACACAACTTGCCATTATACAGACTTTTGACACTTTGCATGACATTTGACAGGGTTTGGGAGAGCCCCCAGTACCGTACTTAACTTACCACTTAGGTATACTCGGCCGACCGCACGCTATGCATTTTTCCGAAGGAAACACTCCATCATGTCGCCATTGTTAATAAAATAAAAATTGTTCCAGCAAAAAAAAAACCATTTCGGGAAAAAACATTTGTCGCTTGTACGCAACTCCGCCTTTTTCTTTTTGAAATATTTTTCCTTTTTTTGTGAAATGGCATACATACCTAAGTATCGTACTCTCTCCTTATCGACTAAGACATAAATAATTTTGGGCGCATACTTTGCGGTCCGCTGAGTATACATAAGTATCCAGCTCGCGCGTTATCGACCAAGACATAAATAATTTTGGGCGCATACTTTGCGGTCCGCCGATTATACCTAATATCAGTCTTTTGCTTATGCGTAATTGCCCCCAGTGTTCTTTTCAATGAAAAAAGACATCATTCCATGACCGACGTACAATTTAAAATTGTGCATGTTTTTGTATTTAGCGTTGTTAAAAGCAAGATAAAATGCGGCATCGTACCGGCGCCTGCGCCAATCCACCAATGTGTCTGGCACCGGCAAAAAATGCACCTCACTGCACCGCACTGCACCGCACCGCACCTAGCATTGAAAAAATAGGTGATATTTGAAATATATATACTTAAAAATAATTCAGAAAATCTCTCGAAACTTAGGTATAATTAAATCTCTCTAAGAAAAGCTGGAAAACTATAAATAAATATTAACCCGATGTTTTGAAATCTCTAAATCTCTATAATACTAAATCAAATTAAATTCAAATTTAATAAAATTCAATTTTATGATATTTAAAAAAAAATTTCCTGGGGCTTCCTTCAATGCTATCCTTACCACCACTGGTGCCATGTCTCAAACAATGGCACCGGCACCGTATGCGCACCACCGGAACTTACAAGCGCACCGTACCGTACCGTATCCCCGGTGTCTTTCCACCGCTAGTCCTGCACACGGGAGTGAGCGCGTAGCCCGGCAACGGCACAGCTAGCATATCGAGCATTGACTGGAACCTGTATTTACTTGAGGCAGGTCGGTCAGTACCGGGCACTGCGCGGCTGCATGACGCTCTGAAATGCTTATTTTGCATTGTTTATAGTGTGTTTATGACTTCTGTTCTGAGTGACTACCTACAGGTGTTTGTCAGTGTTAATGAGTGACTGAATACACGTAAATAGACTAGCAGGATTCTCTCCGACCTTCGGTCGGGTTTTGTGGTTCTCTACAATTAATACCATTGGAGAAAATATGATACTTTAGTTAAGTTTGCCCACATGCTAGGCATGTGTTTTGAAATGCAGTATGTAATGTACCAACAATAACAAGACCAATACCAAAGATGCAATGTTTTGGAATGGATTTTTGTAAACTTGGTTGGTAAAATGTAAAACTGTTAACTGTAAAATGGTTGGGCATGAAACTCGGTAGTAAAATGTGGACAGTTTGCGATTTGGTATGATGGTGTGCAGTGTGCATTCTGTGTGGTATAGGTTTTGTGATATGATAGTGTGGTTTTTGCAAGGTGTCAAACTTTGTTGTAATCTTCAATTGGTTACATTTGTGCTTTGCTGTTCTTTTTGTGTTTGTAAATCCTTGTGGTATTAATTGTAGAGAACCACAAAACCCAACTGAAGGTTGGAGAGAATCCTGCTATAGGTACCCACTACCCAGAGGCTTGCAAAAACTGACACCCCAATGGGGACCCCCCTCAAAATGGCACCCCCCGGGGAACCCCCCAAAAGTGGCACCCCCTGGGAACCGCCCAAAAATGAGACCCCCTAGGGCCCCACAAATATGGCACCCCCTGAGGACCACTGAAAAATGGCACCCCTTAGGGACCCCCCAAAAATGGCACCCCCTTGGGACCCCCCAAAATAGCACCCCCTGGGGACCCCCCAAACATGGCACCCCCTAGGAACCCCCACAAAAATGGCACCCCCTGGGGACCCACCCAAAGTTGGCTCCCCCTGGGGACTCTCCAAAAATGGCACCCCCTGGGGACCACCCCAAAATGGCACCCCCTTAGGACCCCCCTGCAAAAAAAAATATAGCACCCCCCTGAGGACCACCAAAAAATGGCACCCCTGGGGACCACCCAAAAAATGGCACCCTATGTGGACCCCCTTGCAATGGCACCCCCATATGTACCTCCAGAAAATGGCACCCCCTGGAGACCCCCCAAAAATGGCACCCCATGGGGACCCCCTCTAAATCCTGTAAACACAGCCCCTAGTTTGGAAACTCCTGTCAACTCAGCCCCTAATTTGGAAACTCCTATAAACTCAGCCCCTGACTTGCAAACTCTTGTAAACTCAGCCCCTAACTTGCAAACTCCCATAAACTCAGCCACTTATTTGTAAGCTCCCATAAACTCAGCCTCTAATTTGAAAACTCCCATAAACTCAGCCCCCAATTTTGGAAACTCCTGTAAACTCAACCCATAATTTGGAAACTGCTGTAAACTCAGCCCTAATTTGGATACTCCAATAAACTCAGCCCCTAATTTAGAAACTCCCATAAACTCAGCCCCTAATTTGGAAACTCCCTTAAAATCAGCCCCTAATTTGGAAACTCCCATAAACTCAGCCCCTAATTTGGAAACTCCCGTAAACTTATTTTCAGGTTTATGGTAATGTAGTGTGAAAATGGTATGAATATTTCAAAAAATCACTATCATCAATCCACAAATGCATCAATTCACAATTTTCAATTTTTTAGCCCCAAGGGTTAGACTTAAAAGGTTATGGTAATGTAGAGTAGAAATGGAGTGCACATCTCAAATCACTGCAATAAAAAACCCACAAACGCATCATTTCACAAATTGAAAGTTTTTGTGCCCAGGGGTTCATTATCAGGGTTTTAGTAATGTAGTGTCAAAATGGAGTGCATATATCAAATTGGTGCAATCAGAAACCCAAATTTGAAATCAGTGCAATCAGAAACCCAAAAATGCATCATTTCACAAATTGAAATTTTTTGGCCCCAGTGGTTCATTTTCAGGGTTATGGTAATGTAGTGTCAAAATGAAGTGCATATTTCAAATGAGTGCAATCAGAAACCTGAAAATGCATCATTTCTCAAATTGAAAGTATTTGGCCCCATGGGTTCATTTTTCGGGTTATGGTAATGTAGTGTCAATGGAGTGCATATATCAAATCAGTGCAATCAGAAACCTAAATTTGAAATCAGTGCAACCAGAAACCCAAAAATGCATCATTTCACAAATTGAAAGTTTTTGGCCCCAGTGGTTCATTTTCAGGGTTATGGTAATGTAGTGTCAAAATGGAGTGCATTATATATCAAATCAGTGCAATTAGAAACCCACAATGCATCATTTCACAATTTGAAAATTTTGGCCCCATTTTGGGTTCAATTTCAGGGTTATCGTAATGTACTGTCAGAATGGAGTGCATATTTCAAATCATTGTAATCAGTAACCCACAAATGCATTATATCACAATTTATATTTTTTAGCCCCGGGGGCCTCACTTAAGGATTATGGTAATGTTATCGTTAACTCCCATAAACTCAGCCCCTAATTTGGCAAACACCCATCAACTCAACTCCCATAAACTCAGCCTCTAATTTTTAAACTTGTGTCAACAGCCCCTTATCGTTAAACTTCTGTCAACTCAACCCTAATTTATCAACACCCATCAACTCAACCCTGAATTGTAAACTCAGCCCCTAAAAACTCAAGTCAACCCCCTATACATGTGCAATTGCATTCTTGGGAAGCAACTTTGCCATCTACTAACCCTGTTTGTCAAGATTGTGGATCGTGTTTGTAAAGGGCATTTGTACTAATAAATAGTGACTGCATTGTGTGCAAAAACACACACGAATCGGGCACAATGAGGCCTGTGATTGTGCCTCCTATCTTTTGCATTGAAGCATGCTTAGCGTGCAGTTCTTTCGCAATTGTATAGGTGGAGATAACTACCGTATTTCCTCGCTATACCCCCCTCAAAATGGCCACTATGAATTTATTAGCCCCCCCCCACGAAATACCCCCCCCCCCGTTTTTAGTGTAAAGGAGACGTAAACGACAACCGCCCCCCCCCCTCAAAATTCTCACTCTGTAACAATGACCCCCGGGGGTATTTCAAGGAAATACGGTATTTGGCGAAATTTCTCGTTGAGGCGATCGCGCGATTTTTTTTATTTCATGAAGGTGTCTGATAAACTAGAAAAACAGCCATGTCGCTTTCGTTCAATATTTTTTTGTTGTATTCACTTCTAAAGTTGTGTATTTATCGTTCAAATACCTATGGAAGTTTAATCTTGTTTGTTTCACTGGTAATTGGTAGCTTACACTTTCAGATACAATATCATGCTTAAGTGATAGGCAGGTCAAAGCAAATTGTTGAGATCTTAATACATAACCATTTATTACCTAACGTGAGCTTAATTATTAAGACTAGACATATCTAAATCTCGTTTCACTTCAGTATCTGTCTCAAATCTCAGCTACCTCATAAAACACAAAATTTGAGCTTAAAGTTTATATTTACTGCCTGCGCCTTCATAAATAGCTCTCACTGACATAGGTAACCAAATTTCATTCTAATTCTGTTTTCTGTCGTGCAGCTCAGCTAAAAAAGAGCCACATTGAACCTAAATTTAACCAGGTGCCGCTGCCAGATCCTGTAAAAGACCATGTAAAGTGTAAAAGGCCCTGTAAAATGTCAAATGTCATGTAAAAGACCCTGTAATGTGTTGTGTATCTTATTTTATAGTATCCAAATCGCACTTTTGACATAATATTAGGATACAAAAACATAAGATTTGGATACGATAAAATAAGATTTGGATACACATGAGACTTTACACAGTCTTTTACATGACATTTGCGACTTTACAGGGACTTTTACATGACACACGACATTTTGCAGGACCTTTTACACTTTACAGGGTCTTTTACAAGGTCTGGGAGTGCCCCCAGTCCCAAAAAAAACATCACCAAAATGATTTCCATCAACAACTGCGCCAGCCCATTGGCGCGGCAAAAGCGCCGCGCCAAACTGCGGCGGCATTACGCAGTAGTGGCGGCGGGCTGCGTGTTTTTCGCCGGCGCCGCGGTCACGTTGGCCGCCGACACGCCCGTCGGCAGGTACGGCACCGTGTTGAACGACGGCAGTGAGAATGATGTTGGTTTGGGGGAGGGGGGATAGACATTTTGCAACTGATTTAAAAAGGGGGCGGGTATTTTTTGTTGAGTATTGCATATTATATAGTGTGTAAAGTAAAGTGTCAAATGTTTTGTAAAATGTCATGCAAAGTGTCAATTGTCATGACAAACGTAAAGTGTCAATTGCCATGCAAAGTTCAGTAAAAGAACCTTTTCCTTTCTTCTTTGATTGACAATTTACACGACATTTGACACTTTACTTTACACTTTACAGAGTCTGGAATTACCACCTGGTGCCACTCTCATACCCTGTAAAGTGTCAAATGTCTCGCAAAGTGTCAAAAGTCCTGTCAAAAACTCACAACACGCAGTCCCTGTGCGACTCGACCAAACCGGCCGACGAGCGCTCGGGGGGTTTGTTCCTGTCCGACGGTCTCACCAATGACGAACGTCTCAAGGGCATCTTCGTGTTGCACTTTTTCGTGCTCGCCTACATGTTCGTCGCGCTGGCGATCGTGTGCGACGAGTTTTTCGTGCCCGCTTTGGGGGTTATTACGGAGAAATTGGCTATTAGCGACGATGTGGCAGGTTAGAGATTTGGTTTGCCCGACATTTTACATCATATACTCCGGTTACTTTACACCCTGCACGCGTGGTTACCGCTGGAAGTGTGCCAACGATGGTTAGCGCGTGCGAGTTTCATAAAAAGATGACAAAATTGATTGTTGTTATAATGTTATTCATTAACATATTCACATCGATGAATTTTTTCATCTTTTTACGGAAATCTCATGACGTAACAATCATTGGCACGCTTCCAACACGAGACATAAATCAGTGCGACGGCAGAGTATCATGTACGCCGAGTATACCTACCGTATTTCTTCTGATAGAACAGCATACCGACAATAGAACGGCACCTCCAAAAGAAAGGCAGGTTTTGGCACTTTTTTGCACTCACAAAATTAATAGAACGGCAGCCTCCAATAGAACGGTACCTCCAATGGAACAGCAGGTAGAGATTACGTTAGAAGAGTGCGAGAACACACAAATATAGGAAAAATGGGTGGTGAGAACATCCAAGCTGTTCAGAACTACGATTTAGGGTTATTTTCACATTTGGTTTTGTTTGATTTGATGCTCTCGTAGTAAAATGTTGTTCATTTGTTATTAAAACACAAAAAAAATAGAACGGCAGCCTCCAATAGAACGGCACCTGTAATAGAACGTCAGGTAAAAAAGTTGACGAAAAAATAGAACGGCGCTCTTCTATTAGAAGAAATACGGTATTTGACAACTTCGGCAGAAAATTTTCACCACATTTAATAGGGTTTGTTGCTGGTAAAGCAACCACTTTGAATATTTCCAAAAACTATCATTGTAATTTGCGGTGCCCCCAAAAGCATCTGTGTCCAATTAAATTTCGTCCCAGGTGCCACTTTCATGGCGGCGGGCGGGTCGGCGCCGGAGTTTTTCACCTCTGTGATTGGCGTGTTCATTTCCAGTGACAATGTCGGTATTGGCACAATAGTTGGTGAGTGAAATTCGATTATACATTGCCGATACAAATACACAATCGATATTAAATACCGTAATGTTCTCAAATAATTCCCGAAATGTTTTTTCGTGAGACCCTTTTGAGGGGGAACTAATTAAGGGGAACTATTATTCAAGGGCTAATAATTCAAGTGGGTTTAATTATTTTCCTCACTCATCTAACAGGGTGGAATCATTCAAGTGGGGGGATTATTCAAGAGAGGGAATTATTCGAGTACATACGGTACATATATTTACTGTCGTCAATTTCACTTTGGGGTTGATTGATTCAATGTACCGTATTTCCTCGAAATACCCCCCCCCCCCCTCGAATACCCCCCTCAAAATGGGCAGTATGAATTTGTGGTCCGGGAAATGCATAACAGACGTTCAAAACACTGGTGGAAAATATAAATGGGATAATCACTTAATTGTATTTTACAAATCCCACATGCAAGCTGTTAGGCTTTCATCTTGTGTGAGGGTGCCCCCAATTATTTACTATATATACCCTAGGGGACACCCCCCTCAGGCCACCCTTGATGCAGAAAAAAATTTTTTCATGTTTTTTTTCTGGCAAATATAAATGGGACTTCCATACAAATTTTTGTTCCTGATGAAACAAAAATTATTGATAAATTTTTTTCTGGACATTTGAGACCAAAAAGTTTTTTTGACATTGGTAGATTGTAATTATGTGCAACTTTTCTACCCAGTCAGAACCCCCGGAAGCCCCACACAATGGTGGCGTTGTTGATCAAACATGAATATTTTTTTGGAGAAAAATGTAGGTTGGATAAAGTCAACAATCCACTATCCCAAGCTATTCATGGAGCACATGGGGGCCAGAATTGGCTTGTTTGGTGTCAGGGGCAACATATGGCTGCTCCTGGGCTCTGTTTTTGCATTCAAGTATTTTTTATAGCCAATGATAAAAATGGCCCTGCGTAGATGGGGCACTCACCTGACAGCGTGTCTGGCGCCTGCAGTGTCTTGACGCAAATGACAAAATACTTGTGCTCATCCAATGTGGACACTAATTATTTGATAAAAACCTATAGGGGCCAATGGGCAATGTGCCCTGTATCTAGTGTGACTGGGATAAACAAATGAAGAGGTCATGCCCAGAAAATTGAAAATCACAGTTTTTCAATCACAACTACAATTTTGATAATTACAAAGTTTAAAATCATTGTTGTCATGTTTTTGTGGTCCATGCCTGCTTGCTGGGGGCAAGTTTTGTGGGTGTGAGTGGACCAGGGGCCAAATTATACTCCCAAGTTACCAGCAGTCAAAATATGGCTGTGGGAAAGCTATAAGTAATTTTTATTTTATTTGAAAAGAACCCAACACAAGTGCATTCATTACTTGTGTTGGCAGCACACAAAAAAATCGGCTGTGCACTTTACTGCAGCTGTATTTTGTGTTTTTTGAAAATTCCCATTTATATTTGCCGGGAAAAAAATTGGAAACAAACATTCATCAATCTGTAGCAGCAGAACAGGGGGGTGCCAGGGGGTGTCACTTGGCAAATATGTAGGCAAATGTTGTGGGCAGCCCCACATCAAATGGCAGCCATATTGGGCTGCACGTTTCCCTGTGAGATAGTTATGAAAAATGAGGTACCTGATTTCCCATTTATATTTGCCACCAGTTTACTGTGTTAGGTTAGAACATCGTTTATACCATCTACATCCTTATATAAGGCTGTGAAAACTTGTAAATGGTGGTTATTGTTGCATTTTTCACGTTTTTCTCTCAAAATTTGCACTCTGAAAAAATAAACCCCCGGGGGGTAATTCGAGGAAATACGGTAATACGGTAACTTGTTTTCACTCAGTGCAAAGCGAACAGTAAATTCAACTTATTCACAGGCAGCGCGACATTCAACATTCTGTGCGTACTGGCTTTTTGCTGCATCTGTTCGAGAACGATACTCATACTGACATGGTGGCCGCTTTTCCGGTCAGTTTCCATCAAAATTAAAATTTTCAAAACTTTAAGAAAAATCCAAAAAAAACGCAGCGACGTAACCTTCTACATAATCGCTCTGGCATTGATAGTACTATTTTTCCTGGACGAAAAAATCGAGTGGTTCGAGGCTTTTACCCTATTTGTTATTTATCTAACCTACTGCACATTCATGAAGTTCAATGTGCAATTGGAGCGAGCTGCGAAAAGTTTTTTTCTTGGACAACTGCCAGGCGGCGAAATTGAACATCGGCAGGAACCAGTTGGGGCTGACGCCCCTACGCCTCCACCTACGAAAGTTTGTTTTATTTATCCGTTTACCGTATTTGCTTGAATATTTCCCCTGGGGAATTATTATTTCGTTGGATTTTTTGAGGTGGAACTATTCGAGGGAGGGGAACTATTCGGGAGATTTTTCATGGGAGAAATTATTATTTCATCAAAATTTTAAATCGTGTTTCTCTCATCTCATTTCACGATTCACGAAATATGCTTTATTAGCACCAAATTTTTTTAATTACCTATGCACAACAAATTGATCAAATCTCATAAGGGGCGATTCAAGGGGGCATAATATTTCCTCACTCGAGGGGGGGATTTGCACCTATGCCGGTGCACATGTAGGCCCATTTTCCTGCATCTTTCCATCACACTGATATTTTACAAGTAAATCGGTTTTCGTACTGTTAATTCTCTATAAAATACACCAAATGCCCGCTGCTCTATATGTGAATACCTATGTATATTGACATACACATCTCAGAAATCTTTGGCGCAAACGCCAATGGCGACAGCGCCATGACGCCATTCTATCACCATGTAGGTATAATTTTACGGCGGGACTGAGCCCCCCCCCCCGGTCTACATGTGCACAGGGTTTTCATGCGCACTGGCTTTTGGTCGTCCACATCCTCCCCCAGTTGCATATTTAGTTTCAACCCGTCTGCACACAGGACGACATGACGGAGAGCAAGCGGCGGCGCTCGTCGCAGTACGGCATGAAGCACAGCGGCGCCATGTTCAAGCACGGCATCGTGCAGCTCATGGTGCACACCCTGGACCCCCTCGCTGAGCGTTGGTTGATTAGGGGAATTTTTTTTATTTTCCCAGCTTTCCCAGAGAGATTTTATTATAAACTGGTGGAAAATATAAATGAGAAAATCACTTAATTGTATTTTACAAATCCCATGTGCAAGCTGTTATGGCTTTCATCTTGTGTGAGGGTGCCCCCAAGTATTTACTATATATACCCTAGGGGGCACCTCCCTCAGGCCACCTATGGTGCAGGAAAAGAAAAATTTCACATTTTTTTCTGGAAAATATAAATGAGAATTCCATACAAATTTTTGTTCCCGATGAAATTTAAATTTTCTATAATTTTTTTTCTGGACATTTGAGACCAAAAAGTTTTTTTAACATTGGTAGATTCAAAGTATGTACAACTTTTTTACCCCCTCAGAGTCCCCAGAACCCCCACACAGTGATGGCATTGTTGATCAAACTGAAACATTTTTTTGAGAAAAACATAGGTTTTAGAAAGTGGACAATCCACTATCCCAAGCTATTCATGGAGCACATGGGGGCCAGAATTGGCTTGTTCAGTGTCAGGGGCAACATATGGCTGCTCCTGGGCCCCGTTTTTGCACTCAAATATTTTTTATAGCAAATGATAAAAATGGCCCTGTGTAAAGAGGGCACTTGCGTGACAGCGTGTCCAACGCCTGCAATGTCACAGCACAAATCACAAAATAATTGTGCCCATTCAATGTGGGCACTAATTATCTGTAAAAAATCTATGGGGGCCAATGAGCAATGTGCTATGTATCTAGTTTTAATGGGCCAGACAAAAAACTATGTCATGTCCAGAAAGTTGAAAATCATGGTTTTTCAATTACAATCACAATTTGGATTAGGACACAGTTCAAAATAGTTGTTGAGATGGCTCCATAGCACATGTCTGCATATTGGGGCCATTTTTAATTGGGGGTAGTGGAATGGGGGTCAAAATATACCCACAAATGACCAGCGGGTCAAAATATGGCTTTTGGCAAGCCACAAGGAATTTTTATTTTTTGAAAAAGCACCGACACAAGTGTAATCATCCCTTGTGTTGTCAGCACACCAAAAAATTGCTGCTCACTTTACCGCAGCTATATTTTGTTTGTTTTTTTGAAAATTCTCATTTATATTTTCCAGGAAAAAATTGGCAAAAAAACTTCATCAATCTGTAGCAGAAGAACAGGGGGTGCCATGGGGTGCCACTTGGCATATATGTAGACAAATGTTGTGGGCACCCCCAGAAAAAATGGCAGTTTCCCACGTTTCCCTGTGAGGTTGTTCTGAAAAATGAGGTACCTGGTTTCTCATTTATATGTGCCACCAGTTTAGGTACTTTCTTTTAGAGAGATTTTCTGAGGTGATATTTACCTAATTATATTATCTCAAAATCACTCAATTTTCAATGCTGATAGTGATGTTGCCGAGTAACTAAAAGCAGCTGTGTTTTCTTTTTGCTTTGGCACTACCCATCTATCTACCCATATCACTGGAATTGATTTGGAAAACTAACACCTTGCCGTGCGTTAGGGTTCGGATGTGTCGGCGCCGGGCCTGTGCCGCTTGGCATGTAACCCGTTCTGCATGTAGACACCGGAACTGGGGTTTCCAAGGTTTTGACCCTCGCAACGGCATCATAAATAGAGAAAATAGCAAATCTGTCCTCCTGAGGGATAGATAGCTGAAAATTATTCTGGGGCTCGATGTGGCAAAATATATGGAGCAAAATTTAATGATTTTGGGTGAGGGTTGGGACATAGATAGTAGATAGTTGAGAGGTCTGTGGGTGAGGCTCGGGGGATAGTAGCCTTGGGATAGATAGCTAGCTGAGCAGCCCCCTCCATGGGACCCCCGCATTTCGGGCAGCAAACAGACCTCACACAGACCTCAGCAGTACAAAATACCATCCGCACAGTTATCATTTTACAAGCCACATTTTGCACACGCAAATGCATTGTAAACCGAGTAACAGCGTATTTACCTATTCTCTAATATTGAAAAGAGTGCCGTTCTATTTTTTTCGTCAACTTTTTACCTGCCGTTCTATTAGAGGTGCCCTTCTATTGGAGACTACCGTTCTATTAGAAGAACTACGGTATGCATGATCACTAACCAACCACCCGCAGCCGCCGTGCTAGAGAAGCTGTTCATGCAGCTGGAAAGTTCCACACCGGTACGAGTGGTTCTCGACCAGCGGACGCCCATGCCGCACGTGGTCACCATTTCCAAGTCCGTCGAGCGACAAGCCGCCGCGGCGGCGGAAAATGCCGCTTTCGAGTACGAAATGGAGCCGTACGCAGACGTGCACGCGGGTGCGTGTGGTTTTTGAAGTTTTTTGTTTTGTGTGGGAATGCTTTATATTTTGTTTACAGTGAGTGCTTTTGAAATTGGGTCGCGTAATAATTATTATCCCGGCTTGGAATGAACGTATTTCAATGCATGAAATGAAGGTCGGGCAGTACCTACCGTATTTCCTCGAAATACCCCCCCCCCCTTGAAATACCCCCCCCCCTCGTTTGACCCCCCCCCTCTCGAGACCACTATGAAACAATCACCCCCCCCCCCCTCGAAATACCCCCCCCAAATTGAGTGTAAAGAGAACGTACATGACAAATACGGCATTTTATGTTCTGCGTAGTGCAGAACACACGTTAAAACAATGTCGGAATCACGTTAGCACAGTGTTTATACCATCTACGTACTAATATTAGTCTACAGAACCTTATAAATGGCAGTTTTTGTTGCATTTTTCGACGTCTGCGTACGTTTCAGACGACAATTTCGTACTTGGTTTTCAAAAATTTTCTTGTGAAATAATAACCCCCCCTCGAAATACCCCCCCCCCTCGTTTGACCCCCCCCCTCTCGGGACCACTATGAAACAATCACCCCCCGGGGGGTATTTCGAGGAAATACGGTACTTTACTATTGACTCTGTTTTTGACTTTGTTCTTGACTCTTTACTTTACTTTTAGTTGTGTATCCAAATATTATGTTTGTGTATCCAAATCTTATGTTGAACTTAAGATTTATATCCAAAAAATAACATTTGGATACACAACTGACACTTTGGGACTGCACCATTCACCATTGTGCTAGTTAGCAAGTGACAAAGTCAAGAATCAAGAGTAAAGTACTTGTCCACTTGCTGTACTGGACGCATGTTTTGTTAATTTGGATTTGGCTTCACACAGTCTTGAGCAAGTACCATATTTCTTCTAATATAAGGGCGCCTATCTAATAATATTTTACCCTCCCTTCTATTGGATGCCGTCTTTTCTATTTTTTCACCAAGGGCCAAGGGTTGTTAAGGGCGGAGACGGTGCTTCAAACTTTAAAGTTCAATACATAAAATACATTTTACGAAATTTTCTCAAATATTGCAGTTCGCTACACCAAAAAAAAATATTCATAACCAATGAAACATCCCCAGTACCCCAGCCAACGATCGCCGGTCAAACGCCGACGCCCAAGCCGCCACCCCCCTATATACCGTCAACGGTGGCTGCAGCCGCCGCGACGGAATCGCAGCCGACTGCAAATGCCGCGGCGGCAGAATTAGACGAAGATGAAGATGATAAGCCGCTGGATTTGAGCTGGCCCAGGGGGTGCCGCAAAAGGTGCACCTATTTGCTGCTGGCACCCATTGTGTTCCTACTCGCGGCCACTATCCCCGATGTTAGGAAGCCGGTGGGTTTCGGTGGGACTATTTACCTATTTCAATTGTGTCGGATTAGAGTTTTTGAAGGATTAATTTTTTTTAATATTGTTTTTCTTCCAAATTATGTTTAAGTGAAAGTTTTTATTTAAGTGCCAAAATTAGTAAATTCATTTATTTGACTGTTGTGGCTCTGCACGGTAGTTTACAGCTGAAAATTGTCAAACACTTTTGACAAGTGTTTGGGAAAAATGTTTGACCAATTTTCGTCGTAGGCTAATCTTTGTATTGGCTTTAGAGCACAATTATTATACCGTATGTAAATATCGTCATACGGAATTCCTTTTACCCGTGCAAATTCATTTTTTTAGATTTGACTATAATTAGGACTATGTTTAAAAAAAATGCACTTGCGTAAATTTGCACATACAGAACTATTGCTAAGTTTACCCCAATTGATTCGTCAATTGATAAATACATAAAAAACGACCTTCAACCAAAAAAAATCCATTACCACCCGCAGCATTTCCGAAACTGGTTCCCGATATCGTTCATAATGAGCATTCTATGGATAGCAATTTACTCATACGTAATGGTGTGGATGGCAAACATAATTGGAGAGACATTTAATTTGCCAGTGGAAGTTATGGCGCTGACTATTTTGGCCGCGGGCACTTCTATTCCTGATTTGATTACCAGTGTTATTGTGGCTAGAAAAGGGCTGGGGGATATGGCCGTTTCTAGTTCGATAGGGTCAAATATTTTTGATGTTTGTATGGGGTGAGTGAGGGGGGGGGGGGTTTGCATTTTTGACATTATTTTGAGTGTGTTATTTTTAATCGGGTATTTTTTTCTTCAAATTGGGGGTAAAATCTCTCATTGTTCATTAATTAAAAACTATTAGAATTATTCAACGTCGTATAGCCATAAACATTTCGATTTGTTTTCAAAAATCACGGATTTATATCTTTGAAAAAAAAAAATCATATATTTATTGATATTTTCTCCAGTTTTTTTCTGAGAGATTTTATTTTTAGAGAGATTTTCTGAGATTATGTTCAAAAATATTTTCTGTACAGCACCCATTTTGCAACGCTAATTTCAGTCCCTTTTTTATTCTTCACTTATCATTTTTCACTGTTCAGTAGTGAGTGGACCGTAATTTGGAGCAAAAATATCAATTTTATTAATTTAGGTAATCTCATTTCAACACCCCCCCCCCTCAGCCTACCCATCCCGTGGCTGCTCTACTTTGCATACCACGCAACGTTGGGCAGCGGCAGCAACGTAATTTACGTAATCAGCAAAGGCCTCGTGTGCAGCGTGGGCATGCTGTTCATCATGCTGCTGGTGACACTCCCAGACCCTGCAAAATTAACTGTAAAATGTCAAATGTCATGTAAAAGTGAAGGAAGTCATGCAGCATTTCAAATGTCATGCAAACTGTTAAAAGTCATGTCAAATGGCAAACAAGTTTTACATGACTTAAAACACTTTCCATGACATTTTAAATTTTACATGACATTTTACATTTTACATGAAGTTTGACACTTTGCATTACATTTAACATTTTACATGACCTCTGACATTTTACATGACATTTTACATTCTCCAGGGCATTTTACAGGGTCTGAGAGTGCCCCCTGGTGCTCATGGTGGCCATCGGCGTGAGCGGCTGGCGCATGAGCAAACTTTTTGGCGTCATAATGATCTTATCCTACGTCGCTTTTTGCGTGATCAGCGTAATGTTGGAAATGGATGTTTTCGAGTGCCCCTTGAGGGTGGCGCGTTTGTGCAAATGAGGGTTTTTGAGATTATTTTTTTTTGGGTAGGGCTCGTATGAGCCAAATGCCCACAGCAAAAAATTGGTGTGTGATGCATTGTGAAGTGTCGTGAAGTGTCGTGAAGTGTCTTCATGGCGACACTTCCCGACGCTGTGAAGAGCTGGCTGGCGCTTCCCGGCGCTCCACGAAATTGGTTGTTAAGACACTTCACATCACGGACGTGCGTCACAACGCTGCACAAATATTTTGTGAAGTGTCTTCACTTTGTCAGCGTTGAGAAGCACATTTCACGAAATTTTGTGAGTTCGTGATGATAGGTGAAGTGTGTGGAAGACACTTCACCAAAAATTTCGTGATGTGTGAATAAGTGTATGGGAGTGTCTTCACAGAGGTCGCTTCACGCACATCCATCCCGCTTCCACACACTTCACGAACTAATTTTCTGCTTTGGCCGTGTGTGTTTCAGTGTAATGTAAAAAGCGCCAGGCTTTTTGGTGCAAAGCGCCAGTAGCGCCGTGGCGCCTTTAATTTTGGCGCCATGAATCGTGTAACGGGACGGCAAGCGACAGTGGTGCCACGGCAAAATGGCGCCAAGCGGCTTGTAAGGCGGTGTTTACACGGATTTGTTGTGACGACAAAAATTGCGATATTGTCAAACCTATTTTGGGATGAAAACCAATTAGTAGATAGATCGGACGCCTCAATTTATCATTATTTGATCGACCCCATTACACGGGACAATAATTAATTTTTATAGATTACGCAATAATGCACAATAGATAATATATTTTTATTGTTGTCGTAGGTTTGTCGGAGGGTTTGTTCTACGCGGCCTCGCTAGCGAGACCGCGTAGAACAAATGCGGCGACAACCGCCGACAACATGAAAAAAGTGTGATCTAGTGTGCGTGATTAGGGAAATTATGGAATTTGATTTTTGCCCCAGGCAGTGAAGCATGCACAATCATGATCAATTGAGGTATCACACATGTTATATATTTCACGTTGATTCCACAAGAACAGTTGAAAAATTTCATTTTTTGTCGTCACATAAAATCCGTGTAAACGCCGCCTAAATGGGTAATGCAAATGGCAGCAAAGTGGTGCTGTCACAAAGTACAGGGTGAGAAATTTGAAAAATGAAATTATTAAAAACATATTCAAGGGGTACGTGATGGGTAAATACCAAGTATTTTTATTGCATCAGTTCAATCAATCAGACAATTGCAATCAGTTGCATTGTTTCGTTGTTGTTGTTTTTTGTGAACATGTGTTTTTTATAATGTTGGAACTCGACCCAGACGAGCCAGTAGTGAAAAAAGCTCATGGTTAGTATTCATGTAAGAAATTTGCAACAAAGTAGGTACCCAAACATGAATACTTTTATAATTGTTTTTAATTGTTCACTGTAAATCGCATAGCAATGATATTGTGCAGAGATTGTTTGTTCCTTTTAGAACATTGCTTGGATGTTTTTTTCTCTGACATATCCCTAAATAAAGTACATTTATTTATTTATCTACAAACATTTTTCATTTACAAATACACTGTAGTGGATGCGGAAGCTGCTTAGGTCTAAATTTAACTGAGAAATTGAGAAAAAGAGTGAGTAGAACACAAACAATGGTCATTCAATGACGTTTCTGCATGCTGATAGGTCTAAAAGAAGTAACATTAGTTAGTAAATATGAGTTACTTGACTAGTGATGTAAAAGCGCCATGGCGCTGGCGCCTGGCGCTAGCGCCAAAGCAAAAAGCGCCATGGCGCTTTTGGCGCTTGGCGCTAAATTGCTGTGGCGCCATTGGCGCTTGGCGCCATGCCCATGAAAAGCGCCATGGCGCTTCTTTTGGCGCTTGGCGCTATTTTTGCCTGGCGCCAGGAACAAAACGCCTGGCGCTGGCGCTTAGCGCTAGCGCCAAAGCAAAAAGCGCCATGGCGCTTCTGGCGCTTGGCGCCATTTTGCTCTGGCGCCATTGGCGCTTGGCGCTAGGGATCAGAAAAGCGCCATGGCGCTTTTGGCGCTTGGCGCCAAAGTCCTGGCGCTTTTCACATCACTATACTTGACATCTCCGGGTCCTAATCACATCACTCAGATGTTTGAAATTGCACATTTGGGAATTGAATGGGTCCCGTGAATGATGTCAAATGATTATAGGTAATGATGTTTCACATTTGCTCATAAAAATAGGCCCTATTGATCTAGGCAGAGGGAAAGGGGTGTGGTGAATAATGGAAAAATGGTGCCCGCAAATTCGCAATCATAGTTGTTAAAACGTATTGACGTTTACTCTTTAAATACGGATACTCGAGTACTGCATAAATACGTTTACGTTTCCTCCCGAAAAAAATACTGGTACTCACTTACTCGCGTACTTTTTGAAAGTACGCGAGTACAGAAAACGTATTTGTCGAGATAATGTTCCATAATCACAATGCGAAATGCCAACGCATTTGTTCACGTTTATTATACAGACCTTTTTTACCCACTAAAAACTGCAATACAATTTGAATTTACATTTTATGGTAGATTCTGCAGGCGGGGGTGGGTGAGGCGCGTCCAAATTTTAGATTTTTACGAAAATAATGAAATATAAATACATGACATTTATTAAAATAAAAAATTCGCTATTTTTAACATTTTACAAGCAGACTTAGGTACGTTTTCGCGTGTGGCTACCCCGACATCGTGTTTCTCCACTTCTGTTTCTGATGGTCGTGTATGTGTTTACAGTGTCATAGGTAAAGTCGGTAGACATTTCACTCTACAAAATCGGAGAGTTAGAATTCGCTCGTGAATAGAGCGAACAACGAAACTTGTGTCCCACATGGACGCTAGAAATTGAAAAAGAAAATCATATTAAAAGAAAAATGGACGTTTCGCTGCATCCGTGCGTGCCACGCCCTAGTTATCTACATTTTATACGTTGCTCGTAAAGAATTTGTTCAAACTACCGTTTTACCGTTCAAACTACCGTTTTTGTTTTTATTTTTTTTTCATTTGTTGGCTCCGTTCCAACAGAAGAGAACTTGGCAGCCGGCCAAAATTTCGAAATCTGCTATTAATATGAATAAAATAGGCTCACAATAGCTATATAACCATGTATATAAACAAAAATAGCGATTATGAAGGTGGAAATTGGCAAAGCGAAGCAAATTTTAACGATGTTTAGCTAACTTTCAGTTTTCACTCTCATTTGTATAATACGCAACTGGTAACTGGGATAAGGGCCAAGTTTTCATACGTAACCCGATCTCTTCAATATCGTTAAAATATTGCGTCACAATACCTAATGCCGTCATGCACTCTCCACTGGAGAGATTGACGCAAATGTTTGTAGGGCGATACGTCTGCCGACTTTATCTTCAAAATAGACAAAGACAAAGGTTTGTATACGAAATTTAAAAAAAGACTAATTGATACCTTAGCCTAATTTATTTCATTTCTCGGCATACCAGCAATTTTTCGCTTCACATTTGATTTTTGTGTAAATGTCCCTTTACTTTCCTCATTACGACAAGAACGAACAAAAAGCACCAAAAGACCCTGCGGGCATTTCATCCAAAAAACAAACAAAGATTGAGTAACCTGACTTTACGTATCCAATTCCGTAGCAGCTGATTGACGTCATTGAAACGTCAATAACATGGAAAATGGATACGGTATTTTGAGGTCGTATATATGCCAAAAATAAGGTGAAATTACGTTTCTACGCTTTCTTTGCGCAATAAAAGTAATCCGAAAATGAAAACGTTTTTCCGTCATTGGAAATAATTTTACACCCATTTTCATTCGAGCAGTAACTTATGACATTTTTACCCCTC
The DNA here is from genome assembly GCA_964036195.1 of Sphaerolaimus hirsutus. Taxonomy (NCBI): domain Eukaryota; kingdom Metazoa; phylum Nematoda; class Chromadorea; order Monhysterida; family Sphaerolaimidae; genus Sphaerolaimus; species Sphaerolaimus hirsutus. Next base: position 2,110,188 of record OZ038458.1, read on the forward strand.
ATTCGTACTCTAACCGATTTTTAAAAATAAAAAATACGCCGGCTCTCGTCGGTCGCGGCGTTTTCCAGCCAATTTCACATTTCACTCTACAAAATCGGAGAGTTAGAATTCGCTCGTGAATAGAGCGAACAACGAAACTTGTGTCCCACATGGACGCTAGAAATTGAAAAAGAAAATCATATTAAAAGAAAAATGGACGTTTCGCTGCATCCGTGCGTGCCACGCCCTAGTTATCTACATTTTATACGTTGCTCGTAAAGAATTTGTTCAAACTACCGTTTTACCGTTCAAACTACCGTTTTTGTTTTTATTTTTTTTTCATTTGTTGGCTCCGTTCCAACAGAAGAGAACTTGGCAGCCGGCCAAAATTTCGAAATCTGCTATTAATATGAATAAAATAGGCTCACAATAGCTATATAACCATGTATATAAACAAAAATAGCGATTATGAAGGTGGAAATTGGCAAAGCGAAGCAAATTTTAACGATGTTTAGCTAACTTTCAGTTTTCACTCTCATTTGTATAATACGCAACTGGTAACTGGGATAAGGGCCAAGTTTTCATACGTAACCCGATCTCTTCAATATCGTTAAAATATTGCGTCACAATACCTAATGCCGTCATGCACTCTCCACTGGAGAGATTGACGCAAATGTTTGTAGGGCGATACGTCTGCCGACTTTATCTTCAAAATAGACAAAGACAAAGGTTTGTATACGAAATTTAAAAAAAGACTAATTGATACCTTAGCCTAATTTATTTCATTTCTCGGCATACCAGCAATTTTTCGCTTCACATTTGATTTTTGTGTAAATGTCCCTTTACTTTCCTCATTACGACAAGAACGAACAAAAAGCACCAAAAGACCCTGCGGGCATTTCATCCAAAAAACAAACAAAGATTGAGTAACCTGACTTTACGTATCCAATTCCGTAGCAGCTGATTGACGTCATTGAAACGTCAATAACATGGAAAATGGATACGGTATTTTGAGGTCGTATATATGCCAAAAATAAGGTGAAATTACGTTTCTACGCTTTCTTTGCGCAATAAAAGTAATCCGAAAATGAAAACGTTTTTCCGTCATTGGAAATAATTTTACACCCATTTTCATTCGAGCAGTAACTTATGACATTTTTACCCCTCATTCGTACTCTAACCGATTTTTAAAAATAAAAAATACGCCGGCTCTCGTCGGTCGCGGCGTTTTCCAGCCAATTTCACAGTTATAATCCGATACAATTGGCTAAAATTCCAATATGGTGCGGGTGGTTATAAAAGGCGGCGTCTGGCGGAACACAGAGGTTCGTTTTCGATCAAAATTTCACAATTTTTGCCAAAAAACTCCAAAAATTGGGCCCAATTTCAGGATGAAGTCCTCAAGGCGGCCGTGATGAAATATGGCAAAAATCAATGGTCGCGAGTGGCTTCTTTGCTGCACAGAAAATCGGCTAAACAATGCAAAGCACGCTGGTTTGAATGGTTGGATCCGTCCATCAAAAAAACTGAATGGAGCAGGGATGAAGATGAGGTTTGATTGGGGTGCTTTTTTGTATTGGAAATGACAAGAAACGTGTTGGAAATGTGCCCAAAACACTGCACACATCAAATTGTGCAGTCAGTTTCAAGTTTTATTTCTGACGCCATTTTTTCAGCTACATGGGGCGTAGAAAGATGAAATTTGGAGAAAAAGTATCCAGCTTGCCAAATCTTGTCCCTACGATGGCATCATTTGCCCTACAAACATTTCAGTTTTCACCGTGACTTGTGAAAACTGAAATGGCGATATTCAGTCTACTCTTTTTGCAAATTAAAACTTTCATTAATCTAAATTCACATAAAAATTAAATTAAATCGTTCAACCGTGTTGATTAATTTGCATTTGGAAAAAACGAATCACGGTTAAAACTAGTGTGTGTAGGCAACATATGACATCATCACATTTACCCCCATCAAAAAGCTTTTACAAGGTTATTTTTAGGACACCTTTAAACATGGGTTTCTTTAAGCCAGGGTTTATCTTTCTCTTAACTATTCAAAACCATTTCTCATCCATCTTTACACCAATTTCAAGCAGGGGTCTCCTGGGGGGGGCCGGGGGGGGGGGGCTGCCCCCGAAATCGGCCAGCTATCTATCTATCCCGGAGGCCGCTCAGCTATCTATCTATCCCGAGGCAAAATTTTTTGGCTACTACCGCCAAAGACCCCCCAAATCGCTCAGCTATCTATCTATCTGGAGTAGTTTTTGAGAAATTTTGCCCCAATTTTCGCTCAAAATCACGCACAAAATTTTCGCACCTTTTTGTAGTTTTTCACCTTCAAAATCATGTTTTCCTTGCTATATACATATATATATCTATTTTTAGCCATTTTATACCTACTTTTTACTGAATTTTATCGATTTTTTTCCCCTTTCTGCCTTCTTAACCTTAAAAAAGCCTATATATTGTGCCCCCGCCAGCCCCCCAAGCCCTCCCCAGCCCCCCCCAGCCCCCCCCAGAAAATTTTTCAGCTATCTATCCCTCCGGAGGAGCGATTTGCTATCTATCCAGCCCCCGCGAGGGCCAAAATCCTGGAGACCCCTGATTTCAAGACCCGCCCCTTCACAGAAACTCCTTCACCTGGCCAAATTGATGCCCACCCAATGGCGGACCATAGCGCCCATTGTGGGCCGCACAGCTAGTCAATGTTTGGAACGATACGAGTTTTTGTTGGATCAGGCCCAGAAAAAGGCCGATGGAATTGAGGATGAGGTATGTTTGGGGTGGATTGGGAGTTGGCTGGTTGCCAGAACTGGAAAAAATGGCGCAGGGACTAGTTTGGCAAATTGAGAAGTGAGAAGTAAAATGGCAAATGAGAAGTAAATTGGCAAAAGCGCAGGGAAAATAACTTTTTATTTTAATTTTATTTTCTCTTTTGCCAATTTACTTGCCATTCCACTTCGCGTTTGCCATTCCACTTCGCGTTTGCCATTTTAGTTCTCACTAGGGTTCAAACGGGATCCCGATCCCGATCCCGGATCCCGTGAAATTCCGGGATTTACCAGTCCCGATCCCGATCCCGAAACCCCAATCCCGATCCCGATCCCGATCCCGAAATCTCAAAAATACCAATCCCGATCCCGATCCCGATCCCGAAAGTTTTCAAATCCCGATCCCGATCCCGAGAAACTCCCAAGTCCGGGATCCCGATCCCGGAAAAATTTATGGAAATTATAAAAAGTGAAATAATGACGTTTTTGCATGCAAAAAAGTGGATGCAAACCCCCAGCGTCAATTTTATGCCACTTTTCTGGCATCCAACAGTGTTTTGAGACCTTTATGAACAACTGTGAATGCCAGAAAAATGGCCAAAATCTCTATCCCTAGAACCCAATCCCGATCCCGGAAAAATGCCTATCCCAATCCCGATCCCGATCCCGTGACCCCAATCCCGGCCAATCCCGATCCCGATCCCGATCCCAAAATCTCAAAAAACCAATCCCGATCCCGAAACCCCAATCCCGATCCCGATCCCGATCCCGAAATCTCAAAAAGTGAATCCCGATCCCGATCCCGATCCCGAAAAGTCAATCCCGTTTGAACCCTAGTTCTCACTTTTCGAAATCGCGATGGAAATTTTTCCTGTGGTCTCACCAACATTAAAACTTCCTTGCCGATTGATATGTACACGTGATGTGATGTTTAATTGAAGTTTATTGTGGATTAAATGTGTCTACTGCGCTATTGCCCGCTACCGTAGAGGCACTCCAAAATTTTTTGTAAATGTCCAAAACAGCTATAGACTGTTGCGGACAAGTAGACAAATACGTTGATATTTAAAATAAACTTGATTCAACTCAATACTTATCGTCAACAAAAAACACCTCAGGCGGCAGCAGAAGCTCGCAAACTCAAGCCGGGAGAAATCGACCCGCAACCGGAAACTAAACCAGCCAGACCGGATCCAGTTGACATGGATGAAGATGAGTTGGAAATGCTGTCTGAAGCCAGGGCCAGATTGGCTAATACACAGGTGAGGTAATCTGCAGAAATTTTGGCACTGTGCCAGACAGGGACGTACGCAGGATTTTTGAGCGGGGGGCGGATTGTATACGGAGCCCGGCGAACGGGGGGGGGCGGCGCCCGCCCCCCCCCTAAAATTTGGCCTAGAAATGAGCCATGGCGCTGGCGCCATTTGTAGGCGCCAGCGCCATGTCAGTATTGGCGTTGGTTGGCATTGGCGCCAACGTCCACCATATAGGTATTAGTGATGGAAAAGCGCCAGAAAAAATTGCGCCAGGCGCCAAGGGCGCCATGGCGCCATTCGGAAAGTGGGCGCCAAGCCCCAAGGGCGCCACAGAAAAAGAGCGCCAGGCGCCAAGGGCGCCATTCGAAAAGAGGGCGCCAGGGGCGCCACGGAAAGAGGGCGCCATGGCGCCATTTGGAAAATAGGGCGCCAGGATAAATAAGTGCCTACAACACCCTGAATGTGCTAAACATGTTGCTACAGCACCGTGGTACACACATTCACTTCTTGATTCGCGTTCTCCACGATGTAATGAACAAAAACGAGACTAGCAACAGAATAAAAAAATACACATTACGAATTGAAACACAACGGAAATTGTCATTTGACAATAATCCATTCACTTCAAATAGACTTTTCCAATCGATGTTTCCTTGAAATGGACAAAAACGGAATTGCAACGATTTGAATCCGTTTATTTGTTTATGATTTTGCAAGTTCGACGGTTTATCATTCTTGTGTCTTCTACTCTTTTGATCCGTCAGACACATCTGACAACCGTTGGACTAAAGATTTTCACCCACTCACACCACTTCGTCCATTTTTCTGGCGAATTTAGATCATCCACGGATGCGTTTTTCATTTTTTTTCATTTACACAGCACTCACCTTGATACCCTGCTGGCACCTTTTTGGCGCCCTTTTAAAGGAGGGCGCCAGGCGCCAAGGGCGCCACGGAAAAAGGGCGCCAAGCGCCAAGGGCGCCATGGCGCCTTTCAGAATGCGGGCGCCAGGCGCCAAGGGCGCCACAGAAAAAGGGCGCCAATGGCGCCATGGCGCGGCGCCCTTTGGCGCCCTCAAATGGCGCCAGCGCCATGGCGCCATTCCATCACTAATAGGTATCTATTTATCCCTATATATGGTACTAGGTCCGCTTTTGGCACTGTTGGACACATTTCTAATGCAATTTGACACCTGAAAAATACATCCGGCCCGGGAACGGGGGGCGCCCCCCCCCTGCGTAGGGTTGGCCGATGTTATTTTTAAACCTCCACAGTGTGTAACTTCACTCCCAAAGTAACAACCTCCTTTTATAACCTTGTTTCATCACTATTCCGTGCCAAACTTTACCTGAAGTCACGAACATTTGACTATAAGGCGATATACGAACGTATCGACAAAAAATGGATATTTTTGACACAAATCACCACTTATACTGCTATCCCATGGCTCAACAGCCATTATATGGTCATATATAACATCACAGAGTATTGCCACTGTCTGATATACATATATATGTTGACACAAGGTCATATCTGGGAGCTTTAAAAAAAAACGTTTTTGCGTATAAAAAAAAACGTTTAAAAAACATCGAGTTAAAAAAAACGTTTTTTTCCAACCCTACCCCTGCGTACGTCCTTGGTGCCAGGCGCCGATAGTCAGAGTTTAGAGGTGTGGTCCTTCAGAAAATAAAAAATCTATCAGGAGCAGTGAGCTAAAAAATGTGTTTTTGAATTTATCGGGGGGTTCAAAAATAGCATTTTGCATGTGTAGAATTCGATAAATGAAGTTAGCATCCGAAAGTCTGTAAACCTATTAATCACCTTTCATTTCAGATCCCTCTCACGTCTAACGGTTGTTTCAGGTGTCTCAATTATCTCAAAATTATTATCAAAAATCACAAAAACTCTAAATCCCCCCAAAAAACCATCCAGGGTAAAAAAGCGAAGCGCAAGGCTAGAGAAAAACAACTGGAAGATGCGCGGAGACTCGCGTCGCTGCAGAAACGCAGGGAAATGCGCGCCGCCGGCATGCCGTTTGCGCGCAGGAAGCGATTGAAACACAAGCAGATGGATTATTTGGGCGAAATTCCGTTCGAAAGGCAGGTCCCCGCTGGCTTTCATGATCCCGATGCCGATAAGGTGAGCCGTGGTTTTTTTGCGAAGGAATTTTGATTGATTTGATGTTTTTCGAGTGGGTCTTTTTCAAGTTCACTAAACAAAGTAATTTATTTAGAAAAAAAAATTTTATCTGTGTAGAATAGAAGAAAATAGACAAATAGAATGCGTATCCGTAAACAGCTTTCTGCACGTTCTAATTTTCTGTAGCTACAAATTTTGCTTTGGGATGGATAGCTGAGCGGCATCCAAGATTGCTTGAGCGTTTGGGAGCGTAACCATAGCTGAAATCGAGGGTAGCATTTCGAGGGGGGGGGGGGGGTCGGCCTGCCGGCAAGTGTTTATATCTCGGGAACCGCTCGGTGAAAAGTGTTGATTTTTTAATATAATATGGTTTCTGGTCGGGGCTAGTTACAAGTCCGAGGAAATTTCGCTACGATGCCCCAGACCGGAAATAGAGTGGGTCTATAAAAAGATGGTCATTTGCGAAAAGTTTGCGTGTCGCTCAGAACATGCAAATTTTGAACATCAATAACTCGACTATTTCTGGGCCGATTTTAGTAATTTCACTTTTAAAATGATGACAAATGATTGGAGAGTTCATTTCTGAGGTCAAATAGGCGATACAATATTGTGTATATATCGATTTGGCCGGATTTCGAAATGCGAAATTTACGAAAAAAAAATTCTTTTTGAACATGCTATCGTATACTCCTGATCGAGAGAAACTCAATGAAACAAAAATGAGATCGATATCTCTTTCCGATCAAAAGTTATAGCGCTTCAAACTTTTCCCTCCCATCCACATAAATAACCACATGCATGCAGCTTCAAAACTCCATATCTCGGCCATTTCTCTGCATATTTGCACCAATGAACAGTTAAAATTATCAGAATGACATGGAGATATCGTTTTTATTTGTATGCATTTTCATTATGACAATTTAATGCAAGAGTTCGCATTAATTTCTTGTATGGGAAATCTGCTGATATATACGGATAATCTGGTACTAAAAACGATATCTCCATGTCGTTCTGATCATTTTAACTGTTCATTGGTGCAAATAGGCAGAGAAATGGCCGAGATATGGAGTTTTGAAGTTGCATGCATGTGGTTATTTATGTGGATGGGAGGGAAAAGTTTGAAGCGCTATAAATTTTGATCAAGAAGAGATATCGATCTCATTTTTGTTTCATTGAGTTTCTCTCGATCAGGAGTATACGATAGGATGTTCAAAAAGAAAATTGTTCCGTAAATTTCGCATTTCGAAGTCCGGACAAATCGATATATACACAATATTGTATTGCCCATTTGACCTCAGAAA
>OZ038458.1:2117836-2148325 GCA_964036195.1 Sphaerolaimus hirsutus
AAATAGTCGAGTTATTGATGTTCAAATTTTGCATGTTCTGAGCGACACGCAAATTTTTTGCAAATGACCATCTTTTTATAGACCCACTCTATCTCCGGTCTGGGGCATCGTAGCGAAATTTCCTCGGACTTGTAACTAGCCCCGACCAGAAACCATATTATATTAAAAAATCAACAATTTTCACCGAGCGGTTCCCGAGATATAAACACGTGCCGGCAGGCCAACCCCCCCCCTCGAATTTCAGCTATGGGCATAACCCCCCCCCCTCACTGACCCCCCGGTCTGCATTTCACCGGAGCTGACAGCTGGTCTAGCTTATTCTGATATATATATATATATATACCGTAAATCCTCGAATAAGTACCCGGGGGAGTTATTTTTTTTCCCCAGAATTTTGTGAGGGGGGGCTTATTCGAGGGGGCAGTTACTGTTTCGTCGTAATATTCTGGAAGATGCATGATCAATATAGTGTCTTGATGAGGTTAAATCAGTTGCATAAACGTGTAAGACATATTTAATTCATGCAATGTAATCAACAATAGAGTGCATCAACTGCGAAATAAATCATTTTTCTAATGAAGATATACATACATACGTTTTTTATACATGAGCGTCTTTCCAATCCATCAAAGAGGGGGGAGTTTTTCGAGGTGGTGAGTTATTTTTTCCTCAGTCGGCTAGCAGGGGGAGTTATTCGAGGATTTACGGTATTACGTCACGTTGCGTAAATCGTCAAATCGCACTTCGAAACTTCAAAACTCGATTTCAGGCTCAATTGGACACGAAGTTTACGAAGAAATACATGCACGAATTGGACCCGAGTCGCCGCGATGAGAAAGAAATGGACGCCAGGCGCCAAGACAAAGAAAAGTTGAAAAATCGACGGGAAAATATGGGTCCGGATTCCATTTTTGCGAAGTGGGTTGTCGAATGTTTTTTTGTGTTGATAGATTTTGAAAAAGTTAGAGATAGTAACTTAGCTGGGCAGGTAACGTTCGGTGGAGAGATGAGAAATGTAATGCAGGTGCTTCAACGATTGTTGTTGTATACTGATGGCACACTTTGCATTGAATCTGATCTATTCAAAGACGTAGCCAGCGGGAGGGCGGCCGCCCGCCCCCCCTCCCGGGCTGGACCAAACACTGGAGGTACATGGAAGCACATTACCTGAATATAATATACTACAGCAACATATGACGGCTTCTTTACCCATGGTAGCACATAGAAATGGATGCTTTGATACTAAAAATGCCACAAAACCAATGAAAACAACCACCAATGTCAATTTGTGTGAAATTGCGTGCTTGCGCGCAAAAATTTGCGCGCGTGTTGCTTTTACAAAACAAAACGTTTAAAAACAAAATAATACATTACAAACAACATCGGCCAACCCTAGTCCATGTCGCTGTATATGCATGTAAAATACAGACATATACTGCTTTTTTGGCGCCAATTCCAACGCCAGTGGTGCCTACGAATGGCACCAGCGCCATGGCGCCATTCCCTTACTCAGGGGTCTCCTAGGGGGGGGGGGGCTGGGGGGGGCTGCCCCCCCCAAATCGGCCAGCTATCTATCTATCCCGGAGGCCGCTCAGCTATCTATCTATCCCGAGGCAAAATTTTTGGCTTCTACCTAGGGCTGGCCGATGTTTTTTTAAAACGTTTTTTTTAAAAAAAAACATGACGTCCGAAATGTTTTTTTTTTTTAAAAACATCGGCCGAAATTTTTAGTACTAAGCACTAGGTATTTTGCAAAATTTTTGCGCGCAAGCGCGCAATTTCACACACAAATTGACATTGGTGGTTGTTTTCATTGGTTTTGTTGCATTTTTAGTATCAAAACATCCATTTCTATGTGCTACCATGGGTGAATAAGCCAACATATGTTGCTGTAATATATAATATTGAGGTAATGTGCTTCCATGTACCTCCACAGTGTGTAACTTCACTCCCAAAGTAACAACCTCCTTTTATAACCTGGTTTGATCACCATTCCGTGCCAAACTTTACCTGAAGTCACGAACATTTGACTATAAGGCGATATACGAACGATATGTCGACGAAAAATGGATATTTTTGACACAAATCACCACTTATATTGCTATCCCATGGCTCCACAGCCATTATATGGTCATATTTAACATCACAGAGTATTGCCAGTGTCTGATATACCTATATATGTTGACACTAGGTCATATCTGGGAGCTTTTAAAAAAAAACGTTTTTTTTTTAAAAAACATCGAGTTAAAAAAAAACGTTTTTTTTCCAACCCTACTTCTACCCCCAGAGACCCCCCCCCCCAAATCGCTCAGCTATCTATCTATCTGGAGTGGTTTTTGAGAAATTTTGCCCCAATTTTCGCTCAAAATCACCAATTTTTGCACCTTTTTATGATTTTTCACCTTCAAAATCGTGCTTTCCGGCTATATACATGGTTTTATACTTATTTTTAGCCATTTTATACCCAGTTTTGGCTACTTTTAACTGATTATTAGCGATTTTTTTCCCCTTTCTGCCTTCTTAACCTTGAAAAAGCCTATATATTGTGCCCCCGCCAGCCCCCCAAGCCCTCCCCAGCCCCCCTCAAGCCCCCCCCAGAAAATTTTTTCAGCTATCTATCCCTCCGGAGGAGCGATTTGCTATCTATCCAGCCCCCGCGAGGGCCAAAATCCTGGAGACCCCTGCCCTTACTACAGGGGTAACAATTTTAGTGTTAAATAAAACATTCAACCGTTCGCCGGGTTCCGTATACAATCCGCCTCCCCTTGCTCAAAAATCCTAGCTGTGTTCCTATTCTATCCTGGATCTATTTATTAAATTTTTTCAGCACCTTTCGCTGGAGGATTTACTCTAACTAAGGGGGACTTGTTCACAAGACTATTCATCGAACTATAGTAACACGGTAACACTTGAAATAAACATTTTACAAGCCACTCAAAATTGCATTCAAATTCCACCATCCGCCACTTTCAACCCCCCCATTTCCAGATCTGCACCCGACAAGAAGCGCTCCAAGCTCGTGTTGCCCAAGCCGCAAGTGTCCGACGCCGAATTAGAGCAGATCGTCAAAGTGGGCAGGGCCTCGGAAACGGCACGAGAGGCTGCTGAGACGGCCGGAGCCCAGGCGGAAAATGATGCTAGTAGAACTTTGTTGAGGTTGGTTTGAGGGGGTGTTGTCAGGGGTGGGTTTTTTTTGCCTGACACGTTGCTTGTTGGGCTGCCTTGGGACGTTTTGAGGTTCCTGAGGGATTTTAACGTGGCCCGATATAAACGAGAAACGGCTTTAAATTGAATGTCAAATTTTGGCCGTATGGAAACAGATTCTATGTATGTGGCACTGATTGGTACGTTTTTTCAGTTTGATGGGGTCAAATTGAATCGAGGGGGGGGGGGGGGGTCAGTTTTTATAAATCGATTGATAAATCAGATTAAAAAGTTTTCAATGGTATGCTAAATCTAATTCCTATGTTCGACGAATACAATTTCACCCCCACTTCTAGATTTTTCACAATTCGTCACTTATCCATTACATACCCCCCCCCCCCCCATTTCGTAGTGAGTACACATTCACGCCGGGACAGCCGGGCGGCAACGTGGCGCAAGCGCTCAGTTTCGCTCGCACCCCCCAGGCGCAGGTGGACGTTGTGCAGCAGGTTTCATTTTGGGGGTGTTTTTGGTTCACCTGGGGCCAGATTCAATTGGAAGCGTGGGCGCCCCCCGAAAAGCGAGTGAATTTCTGTGGAAGGAAAGGGTGGTGAAAAACTAGGGACGGAAAAACGTTTTTTTAACGTCCCTTTTTAATAAAAAAAATTTTAAGGATAAAAAACGCCGGCCATCCCTACGAGAAACTATAATTGACCGGCTATAATCATCTCAAAATGCGTAAATTCTCCAGTTGAAAAAGCCCAGTGATATAATCTCACAGGAAGCGGCCAATCTTCTCGCTCTAACCAACGTGGACACCCCACTGAAAGGGGGTGAAAACACCCCCCTGCAAGAGCCAGATTTCAGCGGCGTGACCCCCCAGCGCGAAACGGTGCAAACACCAAACACCGTACTGGCTTCTATGACTCCGGCCGGGTCGTCCACCGGTGTCATGACACCTGCGGGCGGATTTACGCCGGCGCCCGCCACGCCTGGTTTGTATTTTATTCCTATTGGTCGGATTGCGTGTTTTGTGGGGAACAAGGACGTATCCAGGGGGGGCGGGGGTGGCTGCACCCCCCCCCTCTCCTTTCCGGGGTGAGACCTAAAAAGTCCCGGAAAATGCAACTTTTCCGATATATTTTTCGATATTTCTCAAAAAATTTGCGCGCGAGCGCGCGATTTCTTCCCCGTGCATTGTATTTTCAGCGGATCGGTCCCTGTAAACTAAAATTCTTGGAAATGAACAAATTTTTGCGACTTTCGCTGTATATGTATGCATATTTACATATATATATATAAAGCGGTTCCTGGCGCTGGCGCCAACGCCAATAGCGCCAATAGTATGGCGCTAGCGCCAAAACGCTTTTCCGCCCCCCCCGTTCGCCGGCCCCCGTAAACAAGCAGCCACCCGCTCAAAAATCCTGGATACGTCCCGGGTGAGAAATGTGTTTCACCGTATTTTTATGCATATAAATAAAGTGACGTATTTGATTATGGTTGACATTTTGGTAACTATTAATTTTTATAATTTTTTTTTGCCTATTTGGGTTCACTAGAATGAATCATCTATGATCGTCCTCATTCCTGTAAACCCAGTAAACACATTGACCCAGTTATCAGTTATTCGCCCAGTTACCACTTGTGTTTTCGTTTGGGTGGGGTGGATTAATGATATGCCATTTACACGAGGGGGGGGCAGGGACGTATCCAGGATTTTTGAGCGGGGGGGGCTGCTTGTTTACGGAGGCCGGCGAGGGGGGGGGCTCAGCCCCCCCCCCCCTAAAATTTTAGTTACATAGTGGCGGAATGGCGCCATGGCGCTGACGCCATTAGTAGGCGCCACGCCATGGCGCCATTGGCGTTGGCGCCAACGGCATGGAACGCTGTATATGTATGTAAATATACATACAAAACAGCAAAAAGCACAACATTGAGTGTATTTGTAACGATTTGTGGCCACATGTAGATAATCTGATGATAATACCTAGGTTTGGTGCAGAATGCGCGCTTGCGCGCAAAAAAATTTTACGCTGACGTTGAGAAAGTCGCATTTTCCGGTCACTTTCTCGTCTCACCCCGGGAAGGGGGGGGGGCTGCAGCCCCCCCCGCCCCCCCCCCTGGATACGGCCCTGGGGGGGGGGGGTGTTTCCAAGGGGTTTGACCTTGCGGTCATTTTTCTACAATATGTAGAAATATGTTATTTATGTCAAATTGCAGGCGGCATGTCATCTACGGGTGGGGCGACCCCCTACAGAGACCGACTGAATATAAACCCCCTGGAGGGTGGCATCGATCCGTTCGTTTCTTTTCCACGCAAATCGCAATTTCCCATCCAAAAATACCACTTCAAATACCCAGCCTGGACACGAATCAAGCCAAAAAAGGGCTCTTAAAAGGCCTGCGCCAGTTGCCGGCACCCAAGAACGACTACGACATAGTCGTGCCCGACGAGGCGGCCGACACGGTGGACGACAACGCGTCCGGCGTGCACTTGGAGCTGTCCGACGGCTGGGTGGAAGATGCAGCTGATGTGAAGGAACAGAAAAAGCAGAGAAAGGAGAAGGAAGGTCGGTAGGGCTTTGGTGTGATTTGGAGAAATGTGCGAGGTTGTTTGCATTTTTTAATCTTATTGCGGTTGATGTATTGACCGGTTCTTAGTAGTACTGGAAGGTATGAACGCCTCGATAAAACACATAGATGGTGTAATACCTGCCTGCAATGTGAGATATTAAAAAAAATTGTTTGAAAGGGCTGTTTGTTTCGATCGCAAAATTCACACCAGATTACAATGAAATTGGGCAATTTTTGGCCAAAACCACTAGTACATATAGCCAATGATGAACTTTGCTCCACGCATCCATTTTCATCAACCAATCAATTTTCCATTCCACTTATCCACACAAACACATCTTTTCACCGCAGCGGCGCTGGACTGGTCGCGGCAATCGCAGTCGGTGCAGCGCGGCCTACCGCGGCCCTTCGACTGCGCCCAGCACGCGCTGCGACGACCCGACAGACAGCCCGGCGGTTTGCAGGTACGTTGTACGGCGGGAAATGCGTCAAAATGCCCTCAAAGTGAAGAGAAATAATGGCCCTGCGCACACTGGTTTTCACACGAAATTTCGAGCTTGAAACGAGCTTTGAACGTGTTTGAGTTTTCCACAATTGAGTTATTTTTATCTCCGTTAACTGCAGCTGACGGCCACCTCATTGTACAAAACTCAAATGCGTTCTAAGCTGATTTGTGAGTTTTCGAAATTTCGTGTGAAAACTAGTGCGCAGGCCCATTGTAAAAATGGTAAATGGTGCTTTAGAGGGTTTTTAATTTAGTGGTACAATTTAGTGTTCGCGTAATTGGAGCATTGCAGGCAAACAACGGCGGCGCTGAGCATACTAGTTTCTAGCACCAGCAAACTCGGGATTGTGTACTAATAAATCAGCATTAAACGTATCTGATTCAGATTTTGAGTCTGTTTTTATAACCGTCAACTGGACTTCAAAAAGCAAACTCAAGGTCCAACTCAGATAAATCAAAGCTGAATTATGAGTACTTAGTTTTGAGTTTACTGTGTTTGGTAAACTGGCGTGAGCAACGATAGTAACGTGAGCAACGAAGTAGCCTGACGAGTCACGAGCACCGTCTCCGCTGCACTTATCATTCTGCAAATTCGCTTTTACACACGCCCCCCCCCCCCGCAGCGGGCCGAGGAGCAAATCAAGCAGGAAATGCTGGCCATGCTGCACTACGACGCCCTGTTCAACGCCACCGACACTCAGCGGGGGGTGGTGGGCGTGGCCGGCCGCAAGCCGCAGCCCCTGCCCGCCGGCGAGCACGTGCTCAACCAGGACAAGCACGTGGCCGCTTTGGAGAAGCACCCCGTGGAGCCCATTGAGCAGGCTGATTTGGATCTGGTGAGGGTTATGGGTGGATTTTGATGAACTGTGAGTAGGGTTGGCAAGCGATTTTTTTTAAGCGATTTTTTTAAAAAAAATTCCGATTTTTTTTAAAAAAAATCGCAGCACCCGTACCGATTTTTTTAAAAAAAAATCGCTGGCAAAAAATTTTGGTACTCAAGCACTAGGTAAAATGCAAAAATTTTGCGCGCAAGCGCGCACTTTCATGCAAACAATCCACAAGTTGCTTTTTTCATGGCTTTGACAACCAATTTGGGGGGTGTAGTACCCATTTATGTGTGTTTTTAAGCGTGTAAGGTAGGCTGTGAATTATTTTAGGAAGTATTCATAGTTATGCTTTGTGTTGTCACATCAAACATTTATGCAAAATGCATCCATGTTCACTTCCAATATCATTTATATTTTGTTCTGAGCAAGAACATGCTATTTCTGCAAATAAAATTGCAAATTGTCGATGAAGTGTGATTCACGTCACAAATATAACAATTTAATTACATTTACACTTAAAAATAACTGACTTTCAAGCTTTTCCGAAGCTCTACAGTACTTATATTAGCACAGAAAGTATAAGTGTGCACTCCCTACCAATTTATATGGCTTTTATTACCCCCAGAGGCGATTTTAGGCAGAAATGGGGCTAATTTTGACCCCAGCGATTTTTATTAAAAAAATCGATTTTATTTAAAAAAAATCGATTTTTTTTAAAAAAAATCGGGGTCGTTAAAAAAAATCGATTTTTTCCCAACCCTAACTGTGAGAGTGACTTTTCCACGTCGATTTTCGGGGTTTTTTTTCAAATTTGTTTTTCATGAAAACGGGTGTTAGATAGGCAAAGTCTGGCGATTTGCATTGATGTAAAGTCCTTCCAAGTCGAGATCCCAGCGACCCATGCGAATGTAAACTCGGTGCCCATGTAGACCCGGTGATCATCTAGCGCTAACCCGGTGCCCATGTAGACGTGTGCGCATGTACGGCTGAACAACATGGGCACCGGGTAGAAATACATGGCCATTGAGCCTACATGCGCACCGAGTTTAGATGCCCTCCGGCACAGACCCGATGGGATTAATCCGTCTGAAATTTATCTACTTCAACCAAATATTCATAACTGTCAGTATGAGTAAACGCATACAATCATCTACAAACGCATAACTTACACGAATCGAACACCTCATCCGTTATAGAGGCTAAATAGTTTTCTACTTCCAAAGTTCGTATGCGCCTGTGAACGGGACTGCATTTGTAAGTAAAGTACCTATCTACAGGGGTGGGCATCTTCAGTTACCGCTGGGAAAATGCGATAGATTGAGCTACGGTTGAGCTATCAGAATGAAATTTTAACACAATGGAGTAGACTCCATAGGACACCTATTCTGAAGTTTGCAACCCAAACGGCCACATTTTGGGTGAGTTGTGGAACACACGGTTTTTAGTGTAATTTTGTGACTTGGCGTCACCCATTGGATAAATCGAGGGTGGCATTTGAGGGGGGGGCATCAGTCGTTGGTGTCGTCCCATTCTGTCGTACATCGGCCGATTTTGATGCCCTTTGAGTATGTTGTGGTCGCGCCTACTACCAAATTCTTTTTTTACTCGAATAGTCCCCCAGTCCCGAGATAAGGGGGGTGAAGTCACAAAATTACACTAAAAACTGTGTTCCACAACTCCTCCAAACTGTGGCCGTTTGGGTTGCAAACTTCAGCATAGGTGTCCTATGGAGTCTACTCTATTGTGTTAAAATTTCATTGTGATAGCTCAACTGTAGCTCAAGCTATCGCGTTTTTCCAGCGGTAACTGAAGATGCCCACCCCTGTACTTACGATTCGGTCGTGTCTAACTAACGGGTATCGTGAAACGGAAATATATTTAAAATATTTTCGGTTGTTGGAAAACAGAATTTGGAAAGGTGAAAAGTTTTCCGCCGGAAAACGGAAGCGGACACAAAAATGTATCAGAAACAAAGAAATTTACCCACATATATACGCGCATCCAATAAAAAAATGTCTGTATACGTCGCTGCATGATTATAGTTTATGGGTCGCAGAACCATTGTTCAACTTGCACATACCAATACTCATTTTTTCGACATTGCCACATCAACACTTGTAAATTATCCTTCGAGCCATCAACTAAAACCTGAATTGACATGTTGGACACCAGTTGACATCCAGTGCGCGTGGCGCCACCCCCCCTCTCACAACCTACACCACCCTAAAATAAGCCCCCTCAAATAACCCCCCCCCCCCTTTACAGGCGCGGGACCTTCTCTCCACCGAGTCGTCGATAATCTCCACGGCGACGCACGGGTCGCTGCCGATGGACACGTACACGCAGGTGTGGCTCGAGTGCTACAACCAGGTGCTCTACGTGCCCCAGCAGCACAGGTTCACCAGGGCTAGCTTGGCTGCCAAGAAGGATAGAATCGATGCCATGCAAGTCCAGTTGGATGTGCGTGGGGGATTTTGGGGGAGTTTTTTGACGTGTATTGATATTCGGACACCCTGTAAAATGTCGCGCAGATTTGTAAGATTTAAGACACTTTAAGTTCCTGGTTGAATTCTGTTCTTCGTTTTACCGGGCGTTTTTCAATGTCATTTTTGGCGTTGCAATTTTCCAAATTTTATCTCGCATGATCGACGGTACGGGACTGGCTCTAGTTACGATTCTGCGTTTCCACTAGGGTTCAAACGGGATCCCGATCCCGATCCCGGATCCCGTGAAATTCCGGGATTTACCAGTCCCGATCCCGATCCCGATCCCGAAACCCCAATCCCGATCCCGATCCCGATCCCGAAATCTCAAAAATACCAATCCCGATCCCGATCCCGATCCCGAAAGTTTTCAAATCCCGATCCCGATCCCGAGAAACTCCCAAGTCCGGGATCCCGATCCCGGAAAAATTAGTGGAAATTATAAAAAGTGAAATAATGACGTTTTTGCATGCAAAAAAGTGGATGCAAACCCCAGCGTCAATTTCATGTCACTTTTCTGGCATCCAACAGTGTATTGACACCTTTATGAACAACTGTCAATGCCAGAAAAATGGCCAAAATCTCTATCCCTAGAACCCAATCCCGATCCCGGAAAAATGCCTATCCCAATCCCGATCCCGATCCCGTGACCCCAATCCCGGCCAATCCCGATCCCGATCCCGATCCCGAAATCTTAAAAAACCAATCCCGATCCCGATCCCGATCCCGAAACCCCAATCCCGATCCCGATCCCGATCCCGAAATCTCAAAAAGTGAATCCCGATCCCGATCCCGATCCCGAAAAGTCAATCCCGTTTGAACCCTAGTTTCCACTATATATCTATTTTATCAGCTCGATCGGGGGGGGCGGGGGTAGCTGCAACTTTGATGTTTCATGTCAATATATATATTAACCTCCCGAATTTTGGGTTTTACCGGCTAAAGGTGTTGAAAAACTTCCTACTATTTTTAACGGTTTTGTCTAAAACCGTGTTTCAAGATAAACTGCGACCTCAAATCCCATCGCAGCAATATCGTGGGCACATGGCGCGCGAAGCAAAGAAAGCTACGAAAATGGAAAAGAAACTCAAAGTGCTCCTCGGTGGATATCAGGTATTTCTATTTTTATCTTCAGTTCAATTTACATCTCGGGAAAAGTCCTGTGAAAAAATGATCTCTTTGAAGATCAATTCGCTCAAACAAACAAAAAAGCAACTCTCCGCTTAAAGGCCCAAAATGAAAAGCCCAACTATTAATTGCCGGCGGTCCCTTTGATCTCTGTTGTTGCCGGAAAAAAATTTCACCCCCCCCCCTTTAAAAACAGCAACGCGCGGGGGGCCTCCTAAAAAAGATCGACGAGCTTCACGAGCAGCTAGAACTGGCGAAACTCGAACTCTGCACATTTTCGCAACTTGCCGCGCACGAGTCGAAAGTGGCGCCGCGGCGGCTGCGCACTTTGGCTGAGGAAGTTCAGCTGCAGCAGGAAAGGGAAGGGCGGCTGCAGCGGAGATATGACGCCCTGTGTTTGGAAAGGGATCAACTGAGGAGTGAGGAATTGATTGAGAAGTTTGTTGGCTTTGTCCGTTTTGATGGGGGGGGGTCCTGAATAATGGTGATTTTTTGGAGATTGCGGTACCTGAGACCCAATGCCGATAAGTCCCAAACACGACCCCGAAATTTTTTCCCTAATCCCGATGCCGGGAAAATTTGCCAAATGACTTTTTTCACTGAGAAATGTGAACAGAAACCTCCTATGTTCTTTTCATGCCACTTCTCTGGTATCCAAGTGTGTTTTTTAACTTTTTTGTGAAAATTTTGTCAGAAACCTTTAACACCAGAACTTTGTGCAAATTCCTGAACCCCAAAACATCAAAAAACCAAACCCGATCCCGTGACGCTGTATTTTTCCACAATGAGAATTTTTCACGCCTTTTATTCATGAAAATACGGTGAAATTCTTTGTGAAGTGTGCACTCCGATGAGTATTTTTATAAAATCAGTGCGGAGGAAAATTTATCTGTTCCATTTTTTCTTTTTCAGACGGCGCCAGGCTGCAACTATACAAGTTGCCCCGATGATTTATGAGACGGCTGCAGAGTAATTTGCCTGTTTTTGTTGACATTGTGATCTGATGTGTTTGTGAGTGCATGTAAAATGGATGTGTTTATATTTTCCATCTGTGGGTATTCTCTCACGCCGTCAAGTGACAAGTTTTTCATTTTTGTTGACACTTTACATTGGCATTGGCATATTTTACAGTGCAGTTTTTTCGTTATATGCCTGAAATTTGACACTTGACATGAGCGAGTGCGGGATTGGTTTGTATTCATTTGAAATCAATGAGTGTGCCGGCTGGCATAAATCTTACTTATATTCATACGGTTTTGAGTTGAATTTGTGTTTAATATTGAAGTGCATCAAGTTGGTAACTGATGTCAATGAAAACGGATCTTCATAGAAATCTTGACTCATTGATGAAATCGAAACGTGGAAACCCAACTATTTGCGTTTACCTTACCACAAACAGGGGTATCTTGAATTTTGACCCTCCGAGTGGTTGGATAGATAGCAAATCGCTCCTCCGGAGGGATAGATAGCTGAAAAATTTTCTGGGGGGGGGGGTTTGGGGGGGGGGTTGTGGTGGTTCGATATATAGGCTTTTTCGGGGCATAGAAGGTAGAAAAGGGAGAAAAATCGCTAAAAGTAGGTGTAAAATAGCTCAAAATGGGTATACAAGAGCATATAGTACTTAAAATAGCTGAAAATAGGCAGTTAGACGCATGAACCAGTGATTTTGGAGGTGAAAATCTATATATAGGTATGAAAAATAGCGATTTTGAGCGAAAATTGGGGTATAGTTTCTGAAAAATCGCTCCAGATAGGTAGATAGCTGAGCGATTTGGGGGGGGGGGTTTAGGGGGTAGTAGCCCAAAATTTTGCCTCCGGGATAGATAGATAGCTGAGCGGCCTCCGGGATAGATAGATAGCTGGGCGGTTTGGGGGGGGGGGTAACCCCCCCCCCCAAACCCCCCCCATTCGAGACCCCTGACCACAAAACTTCCAGATTTTTTAATAACCCAGCTTGATACTCGTGGGTTTTTTTTGCTAAAAACTCGAATATCAGCTAAAATTTCGAGTAGGGGTTAAAGTCCCCTTCGATTCGCTTCGAAAATGAATTTGAAAACATCAAATCATTTACCTATTCTAGTTGATTTCTTGCAAAACGATTTGCACATGCACGGGGCGCTTTTTATTTATCTAACAGTAAATAACAGGGCGTGTCCGTCTCCCCCAGATTTTTATGTTTCTTTGATTTTTTTTAATAACAGTGTAACACATTTGCGACCTAACCATGCAGATAAAATATTAATTTGGCACATTTATTGCACGTCCAAATTGATTTATTTACTGCCAACCAACGGAGTACTTCTGACGAAAACTGCGACGCAGGTTGCGAATAGTGTTGCAGTGATGCCACGAGTTTTCTTGAAATGGATGAATAGGGATGAATGTGACTACTAGGGATGGCCCGGGTTCGTATTCAAAGGTTGTTTTAAAAAACAACAACGTATATTTAAAAACCCTACCATCGAAACCGTTTTTTTAAACCTCAGCCAAAAATTTTGGTACTAAGCACTAGGGTTCAAACGGGATCCTGAACCCGATCCTGAAATCTCAAAAAGTAAATCCCGAAAGGCCAATCCCGATCCCGAAATCTCACAAAACCAATCCCGATCCCGAAAAGTCAATCCCGTTTGAACCCTACTAAGCACTAGGTATTTTGCAATTTTTTCGGCGCGCAAGCGCGCAATTTCACATGCACATTACCATCGGTGGTGGTTTTCATTGGTTTTGAGGCATTTTTAGTGTATAAGCTTCCATTTGTTTGCTTTTGTGTCATAATAAGCCGTGATGTGTTAGTGTAGTATATATTTAATATACAGCTAATGTGCCCCCACATACTTCTACAGTGTGGAACATCGCTGTCAATGTATTAGTCTTCTTTTGTAACTTTATTTAAGCACCATTCCATGCCCAACTGCACTTGGAATTCAGGAATGTTCAACAAAAGGCTATATACGTCACGAGTCGAGATAAAAACGGATATTTTTGACAGAAATCACCATATTGCTATGTCATGGCTCCACTAGGGTGTCAAATTTCCGTTTCCGTTTTCCGTTTCCGCCTTTCCGCAGGAAAATTTTTTACCTTTCCGTTTTCCGTTTTCCGGCAGCCAAAAAATTTTTACCTTTCCGTTTTCCGTTTTCCGGCAGCCGAAAAATTTTTACCTTTCCGTTTTCCGTTTTCCGGCAGCTGAAAATTTTTTACCTTTCCGTTTCCGTTTTTCCGGCCCATTTTTCCGTTTTCCGGCTGAAAAATTTTTACCTTTCCGTTTCCGTTTTACCAGGCCATTTTTCCATTTTCTGGCTCGATTTTCAGTTTTCTGGCATTTTTCCATTGTTTTTCCAATCTGTATTTATCTTCAATTGGCTCATCCCATTGTGTTGTTTTTGTCTCTTGGAGCAGCATTGACAACTGGGATTTCAGGGTCAGTGAAACAGGTGCTGTGAACCCAATTGGGTCATATGCTGACACCAATAATTTATTCAAGTTTCATCTGGTTGGTGTTGTGATGCTGTCAATTTGCAATTTTGGTGTTGATATTGCCAGCATGTCCGTTTGGTGATTTTATTTCATGCCCATTACTGCGACAATTTTATTCACCTTTGGACTCCTGTCATTTTCTGCAATTTATTCATGACTGATCTGGAGTTTGACAGCCATTCCCTCATGTTCATAGAACATTGGTTAAATACAGCTTTGACTTTGTAATATAGTTCTAAAGCTTCAACTTCATTCGTGACACTCATGATGAAGTTATCGACGTAAATGTTGTATATTATCATCGCCAACTAGTTTCGTTCCCCTTCATTTTCTTCATATTCATTCATGTTGTTTATTGTCACATTTAAATGGTATTTTATGACTGCTCCCAAAATTGCTGGGCTGCAGACAAGTCCAAACAGTACGCGTTTAAAACGAAGTACTATTAAGTTATTTTCAGTTACTGGTTTTGAGGCATTTTTCAGCCAAAAAAATCGTGTGTAGTCTCTAGCTTGGTCATGCAATCCTATTTGCAAAAATGCCTTTTCAATATCGGCAATTAATGCTAGATTGCCTGCCCTGAACCTCAGGAGTAGGCCCAGTGCTAATGGTCTTGTAATTGGTCCTCTAAAAAGGCACTCATTGAAACTGGGCTTACCTGCCGACCCATCGTACACGATTCTGCATGATGTCGATTTGCCCGGCGTGATTACTGGCTGGTGTGGCAGGTAATGAATCCCCTTGTTGTCTGTTTTGTCATCACAGATCTCAATTATTCCCTTTTCTAGTTGGTTGTCCAAAACTATTGTTCGAATAAGTTTGGATCTTTGTTGAATCTTCTTATCAGTGATTTAAACCGCACCAAGGCTTCTGCTTTTCCCGTGGGCAGGTCACTGATACTCTCTTTATACAGCCAGTCAATATAGTATTGTTTGTTGTTGTCGTTGAATTTTATGCTATTTATTATCATCTCCTCTGCAATGTTGTCATCAATTGCATAGGGGTCATCAGTGATTCCCACTGCTTCTAGACTGTGAAATTGTCATAGTGTTTCCTTTCCTATGGCCACTATGGCTACTTTTTGATGATTTTTTGTTGGTTCGGTTAAGCTTGAACTACAAGTGAAGTTACAGGCATGATCCATAGTTGCAGAATGTACAGATACCACAATCAAATCCAAACAGGCAAACCTGCATGCAGGTTTTCCTTCTGCAAATTTGTCTATTACCGTGCTAATTTCACTTTATTTTTTTTCCGTTTCCGTGAAAATTTGGCTTTCCGTTTTCCGTTTTCCGGCATTTCATTTTTCCGTTTTCCGTTTTCCGGCCGACAATTTTTTTTTACCTTTCCGTTTTCCGTTTTCCGCTGAGTGAAATTTTTTTACCTTTCCGTTTTCCGTTTTCCGGCAGAAATTTTTTTTTTACCTTTCCGTTTTCCGTTTTCCGTAAAGTGAAAAAATTTTACCTTTCCGTTTTCCGTGTTCCGTAAAAAAATTTTTTTGACACCCTAGGCTCCACAGCTATTCATTGGCTATATTTATATAACATCATAAAGTCCTGCCACCTGTCTGATTTACCTGTAAATATATGTAGACTCATAACCATATCTGGGAGCTTTTGAAAAAAAACGGTTTATTTTAAAACAAAGCTTTTTTTTGAAAAAAGCGTTGTTTTTAAAAAAACAGGTCGCTGAAAAAACCTTTTTCAGCCATCCCTAGTGACTACCCTATTTCTTCTATTAGAAGGGCGCCCTTCAGTTTTTTGTCAACTTCTTTACGCGCTCTTATATTGGAGACCGCCCTACTGTTAGAAGAAATATGGTAGAAATCTTCGCGAAGAAAACATTGGAATTTTTATGATACATTTCTGCGCAGTGTGTAAAATTGCTTCAGCCCAGTCGAATGTTCACACCTGAAACCAGTGTTGATTAGTGATAGAATGGCGCCATGGCTAGGGTGTCAAATTTCTGTTTCCGTTTTCCGGCCACTGAAATTTTTTTTCCATTTTCCGGCCATGAATTTTTTTCCGTTTCCATTTTTCCGGCTCATTTTCCTGCTAAATTTTCTGTTTTTCCAGCTTTTTTTCGTTTTCCGGCTCAATTTTCCGTTTTTCCACCTTTTTTCCATTTTCCGGCTCATTTTTCTTTTTTGCACTCATTCCCTTTTTCTGGCACAAGTGTCTGTTTTCTGTTTCAGCCAAATTGGTAAACATGCATGCAGGTTTTCAATAATGTTATTTTTTCCATTTTCTGTCAAAATTTCACCAATTTTTACCATTTCCAGCAAATTTCAGCAATTTTTTTCCAGTTTTCCGGCAAAATTTCAGCAATTTTTTCCGTTTCATTTTTCATCAAATTTTTTAAATTTCATTTTTCCCTTTCCGGTTGTCCGGCCTTGTTTTCCGTTTTCTGGCCGCTGAAATTTTTTTCCGTACGGTTTTCCGGCCTATGAATTTTTTTATGTTTCCGTTTTCCGTAAAAAAATCATCATGTACATTGCATTATGTATTTCATTCAAGAAAGGGGGGAACTTCGGGGGGGGGGGGGTTCCTCAGCTCGTTTAGAACTGTGTCTATTTCGAGGGGGTTTATTCAAGGGGGTCCTTCGAGGAAATACGGTATGTCAACGTAGTAAATCACCCGAAGCAAATCTTGTCCCTTTTCCTAAAACCGGTAAATTCAAGTCAATTTATCTTTATCGAGCCTTCCATATTCAAACAAATTTTGCTCAGTCATTTCACGAGTTACAACGTCACGGCGGTAAATGGCGCTTTGAAAAAAGGGAAAAACGTTGTAACACACTCAAAAGTGGCAAGGACAAATGCGTTGACTATACCCTAATTGATTGAATTATTTTATATACCTATGTATATATATTTTTTTTTTTATATAGTCCGGTTCGAGCTCGACATTAAAATGCCATGTTTTTTTCTGGAGATGTTGTCAGGCGTTCTGTTGTGTGGGGGGCTTAGGGGCGGTTTATTATGTCCCCAGCCCATGTTGTTGGGGGGTGGGTTTCTTCAAGGGGGATAATTAGAGGTAATACAGTTTTTAAGAAAGAATAAGCATGAATATAATTACCTAATAAATACCTTAGTATTTTAGGTAAGTGTAAATACACTTTCGCATCTCTGCTTTTTATGGCATTTTGCTCAAATAGAAAACATAAACCAAATTACGGTATTTATCTGTTGACATATCTTCTGTCTGAAAGTCTGCTCTTTTTTCAGAACTTTGAACGTAAACAGATAAACATCGTAACTTTTTGCTTCTTCTCTACACGAAACGCGTAGATTTCATGCTTTGATATTAAACTAGAAATAGTAATCGAGTTAGAAGAACACGGGTTTCTACCAGCACCTGACCTATCAAAAGTCTTTACGCACCGCTCCATTTCTACATTGCTAAAAGTGTTTTTTTTAGATTTGGAAACAATCAACTGCTAGCATCTAAACATATATGTTTGTGATGTATAATACCTACAGCATATTTACCTGTACAGAAATGCGAAAGTAGAGTGATCGGCGAGTTAAAAAAAGCAAAATTTCATTGCATTCTTCATTGAATTCCACTTTGCTTGCTGGCGTGGTTCACACTGGAAGCGTGCCAACGCGATGTCAACTCATTCGATGATCAATTAAGTTAAAAAGATGCATTGCTGTTATATTAAACGTTTTACAACATTGACGTATTCACAACGATGAGTTTTTCATCTTTTACAAAAATGGCATGCTTCAATAATCATTGGCACGCTTCCAACATGAGCCATGACAAGTGCAAGTGCACAGTATAATTTAGAAATTTGTGACGATATTTCTACCTTCTTGCCTACCATGATGGCATCACTATAGTGCAGAAATGAAACAGTGTCTAAATAATTTTGGATCAGACCAATTTTCAGAAGTGATAATTTGTTTGTAATTTGTCTGACGAAAAGTGATGGACTATCAGTTTATAGATACCGTATTTCCTGGGAATACCCCGCCCCTCAAAAATTTTTTCATCATATTTATGAAAGCAATTTGATAAATACGATGAATTTTTTTTATGTTTGTTCTTTTATTCAGATGGGATATGGTAGATTTCATTGTAAGGTGAAATGTCACTGCAGTATACCATAGAGAACGTGAATGATAAAAGCTGCTGTTTGTGATTTGGGAAACGCAGAACACACGTTAAAACAGTGATTGTGTTGTGTTAGAACAGGGTTTATACCGTTTAAGTACTCATGTCAATCTAAACAGTCTTATACATGCCGGTTTTTGTTGCATCTTTTGACATCTGTGTATGTTACAAACAACAATTTAGTACTGAGATTTCAGAAATTTCTGGCGAAATAATAACCTCCCCCTCGAAATCGCCCCTCGTTCATGCGGGTGGGGTTAATTCGAGGGGGATTTTTTTTCGTCAGCATTTTCATCGCAGTCTATGATGATATAATTTTTACAAATTATAGGTATTCAAATGTTCAAGTTTCAAAGTAAAATGTATCAACTGTTGCACAACTTAAAATATGGCTGCGATGCAAATTGGCAGCCAAAAATACACTTCTGAACTGAACTGCTTTCACTTACAATAAGTTTCACAACCACTCATTCCGTAGGGGGAGGGTATTTTAGGACGTCATTTTTGCCCTAGCTCGCTCAGACCTGGGGGTATTTCAAAGGGAGGATAAATTTTAGCGTGGCGGTAATTCGATCTCAGATCTCACATTTACATGTACAAATCGACGTTCACACGCACCAAATGCACCCAGTTGACCGTTTGGAAAAACGCTAGACTTTTTTACCTGAGACTTAACATCAACTTCACATTTACAAACAGAACGTGCCTCATAAAAATGTTTAAATAAAGTGCAATATTGGTAATTTATTGCGCCGTGTGTCAAATAGAAAAATAAATCGTATGCGCTGATGGTCAAAGTTATTTTGCAATATAAAAATATTTACCGTATTTCCTCGAAATACCCCCCTCGAAATACCCCCCTCGTTTGACCCCCCCCCTCTCGAGACCACTATGAAACAATCACCCCCCCTCGAAATACCCCCCCAGATTGAGTGTAAAGAGAACGTACATGACAAATTTGTGTTCTGTGACAAACATGCAGTTTGTGTTCTGCGTAGTGCAGAACTAGTGATTTGAAAAGCGCCAGAACTTTGGCGCCAAGCGCCAAAAGCGCCATGGCGCTTTTCCGACCCTTAGCGCCAAGCGCCAATGGCGCCAGAGCAAAATGGCGCCAAGCGCCAGAAGCGCCATAGCGCTTTTTGATGTGGCGCTAGCGCCAAGCGCCAGCGCCAGGCATTTTGTTCCTGGCGCCGGTCAAAAATAGCGCCAAGCGCCAAAAGCGCCATGGCGCTTTTCATGGGCATGGCGCCAAGCGCCAATGGCGCCACGGGAAAATAACGCCAAGCGCCAAAAGCGCCATGGCGCTTTTTGCTTTGGCGCTAGCGCCAAGCGCCAGCGCCATGGCGCTTTTACATCACTATGCAGAACACACGTTAAAACAATGTCGGAATCACGTGAGAGCAGTGTTTATACCATCTACGTACTAATATTAGTCTACAGGAGTCCATACATGTCAGTTATTGATGCATTTTTCTACCCCAGCACACATCACAAACAACGATTCTGTACTACCATTTCAAAAAATTTCTGGCGAAATAACAACCCCCCCTCGAAATACCCGCCCCCCCTCGTTTAATCCCCCCCTCGTTTAATCCCCCCCTCTCGGGACCACTATGAAACAATCACCCCCCGGGGGGTATTTCGAGGAAATACGGTAAACTGTATTCACTTTCATCAACAATAAACAAAAAATACCTATGTATACGGATATACGGTAAATTATTTATGGGTAAAATTGCGTGTTTTTCTTCCGCAATCGTGGGGTATATAAAACTCATCGCAACGTTTTACGAGTTAGTTGACTACCGTAGTTCTTCTAAAAGAAGAGCGCCGTTCTATTTTTTCGTCAACTTTTTACCTGCCGTTCTATTGGAGGTGCCGTTCTATTGGAGGCTGCCGTTCTATTTTTTCACAAATTTTTCACAATTTTGTCATTTGAACACGGTCTTATTTTTAATCAAACATATGCAACATGTTTATACCAGAGCATCAATTTGCAGTTAAAAATCAACATTTGAATGCTTTAAATGTTTTCACCATCCATTTTTTTGTGTTTTAGCACTTTTCCAACCTAATATTGGATATTTTAATTCAATTCTACGAGCAATTGATTTAGATGTAAATACGTCTATTTTAACTAGTATTTAGTTTCGAAGTTGCACGCAGGTATAGAATGCATTTGCGTGATATTGTTTTCTCGGCAGTTACCGTATCACCGTCAATAGTAGGTATACATCAGAGGCCGGTTCCGCAAAATGAGAAGTGAGAAGTGAAATGGCAAAGGCCAAGTAAAAGCGCAAAGGCGAAGTGAAACGGCAAGTGAATTGGCCAAAACGAAGTATAAAAATTAACCAAAATAAAAATTTCTCTTCGCTTTCGCCATTTCACTTGCCAATTCACTTGCCATTTCACTTCGCGATATATCGAAAAAATGGTCGATACTCGATATCTTTCAAAAATTTTGATATCGATATTCGTTATTTTTTCAAAATTTTCGATATCGATATTCGATATTAAAAAAAGGTCGATATCCGATATTCGATATGATATATCGTTTGAACCCTACCTCCTAGTGGATAAATATCTCTATTAGAGCATATACGTATTTCCTCGAAATACCCCCAGGGTTTTTTTTCAGAGTGTAACTTTCGAGGGTTTTTTTCGAGGTATGGGGTGAATATTTCAAGGGGGTTTATTATTACGGTATTCAAGGAGGTTTATTTGTTCATAACCTCGCTCAGACATGGGGGTATTTCGAGGGTGGGGGCATCTCGAGGAAATACGGTATTTACCTTCCATTCGACGGTATACTGTATACGGTATTTACTTCCGCAGCAGTGGACCAGATTTCGTTATTAATTTATTCTCGAATTTATCAAACATTTTTACACTTTTATTTATAGGTAATTATTCCGCGTACCGCACAATATGTATCCACACATAAATACTTGTGTCTCACCCGCAAACATGAACTCGCTCACGCACTTTCACAAAAAAAAAAGAAAAAAAGGACTTTTTATGAAAATATATGGTTGGCACGGTTAAGACTTGATTGAACAATGCCTGGAAGGTGTGAACTGTGAAGTCACTGGAGAATAATGAATTATACTTTTGTCAGGGTTTTCTGACCGGGACGTCCTCTTATTTTGTTTACTATGTCCCAGTCCCCATGTCCATGAAAGTTTTTGTAGGTAGTGTTGGAACTATGGCGCAACTTTCTCTCTGACGCCAGACCCAGACACAGTAAAAAGCTCTACAAAATGTCAACATGCATGCATTTTTCAGGGCTGTTTACATGACTTATGACCAGTAACGATGGCAAAAAAAGATTCGAAAATTCGAAAATATTTTCGAATTTTCGAATTTTTTCATAATTTTCGAATTTTTATTTCACCCCTGGAAAAAACACTTAAAAATCGATTTATTTTTTAAAAAATTCGAAAATTCAAAAATTCGAAAATAGTTTTCGAATTTTTCAGGGAATTCAAGGTGACAAAACGCAGTTTTAAGTTCAGAGTGCTAAATAAAGTGACAATTGCTCTGCGGTGGGTCTGAAAATGTCTCATGTAATGAAATAACAAACATTACAGCGGCGGCGGACTCAATCACATCCATTTAGGAATGTATGGAGCCGCCCAAACAATTAGAACCGCGGCCCTCTACTTCCGCGGATACAGACTCCCGTCCATCAAAAAAATCTCTTGCGGGTTTTCCGAGGGGCAGTCACAATACGTTTTTGAAAGGCATTCAGCCCCAGCGAAAATGGTGAAAACTGAACCACATAAGTGTTTCTACCATTTGTCATGTTAAAGTGAAGTGAAATTGTCATGTCATGCTTCACTTACAGTGAAATTAAGGTTAAAAGGGGCTCCAAACATGAAGACAGTCCAAATACTGTGTTTTAAGCTACAAATTCAATATTTTTCTTAAAAAATTCGAAAATTCCCAAAAAAGATTCGAAAATTCGAAAATTAAATTCGAAATTCGAAAATTAAATTGGGAAAAAATTCGAAAATTCGAAAATTCACTTTAGAAAAAAACACTTAAAAATTTAAATACTTTTTTCTGGAAGGTTTGCCATCGTTAATGACCAGTGATGTAAAAAGTGCCAACATTTTGGCGCCAAGTACCAAAAAGCGCCATGGCGCCTTTCTACCACTTAGCGGCAAGCGCCAATGGCGCCAGAGAAAAACGACGCCAAGCGTCAAAAGCACTGTGACGTTTTTTGCTTTGGCGCTAGCGCCAAGCACCACCGCCAGGTGCCTTTCTTCCTGGCGCCAACGGAAAATAGCGCCGAACGCCAAAAGCGCAATGGCGTTTTTCTTGTGCACAGCGCCAGGCGCCAATAACGCCACAGCAAAATGGCAGCAAAAGCGTTTTTTGATTTGGTGCCAGGCGCCAGCGCCATGGCACTTTTAAATCACTAATTATGGCACTTATCATGACATTTGACATTTTACACGCTCCGGGACTGGCACCAGAGAAAAAGTTGCGCGGTGACGCAGCGAGATTTACACTTGACATTTTGACATTTTGACAGTCCCTTGGCATCAGCCATTTATACGGGCGCCTCGGCGAATTTGCCGCGCGCCACCCTATCGAAATGACGTAAAAACACTTTGCAAAGCCATTGCATGGTAAAATATTTAAGGATATTCTGCAAAAAAATCTGGTAAAATACTTTTGGCGCTTGGCGCAGATTTTTGAGTTTCCATCACTATTTGCCGTATTTACTTGAACAATTCCCCCCACTTGAATAATTCCTCGCTGTTAGACGAATGACGAGTGAGGAAACAATAATTCCCCCCTTTAGCAATATGATCATTCATTCTGTTGTGTATAAGTTGAACAAAAAGTGGCACGTTATGCTCCCCTTGAATAATCCCCCCCGCCTAGAAAAGCCCCTCCCCCTCAAAAAGTGATGAAAAAATACTTCCCCGGGGTAAATTTTTCCAGTAAATACGGTTGCTGGATTCTAGCCTGAAGGGCGTGGTGATCAATAGCGGAGATAAACGTATAAAATTATCGACATCACGACGTATATTTTTAGACTCAATGCACGTGGTATTCCCTTTTAAAATCAATTAGTGCGTCAATGCTCCATTAATACTTAGTTTACCAAACTGATTTCATTTTTTGTTTATATTTGTGCATTTTTACAACCAACCACTGCCATATTTGTGTGTGTCGTCCTGATGTCGTGCCGTGCTGCAAAAATACATACCGTATTTCTGCTAAATACACCAGGGTTTTTAATCTCGCCAGCAAATACTAAGAGAGTTTAATTCCAGGGGGCTTATTCGAGGGGTGTTTTATTTTTTCGTCAGGTATCTTCGTAAAGGGTCGTAGTAAAGAATAAGTTTTTAAATACATACCCAAAACTAATAATAAATGTGTCCAAAATGGTTTATTTGGACATATTACCTATATACCTATATATCTATTTACCTAGCTGCGATGAAAGTTGGCGGCGATAAATATTTACATCATTGCATATACAGGGGTGGGCATCTTCAGTTACCGCTGGAAAAACGCGATAGCTTGAGCTACAGTTGAGCTATCACAATGAAATTTTAACACAATAGAGTAGACTCCATAGGACACCTATGCTGAAGTTTGCAACCCAAACGGCCACAGTTTGGAGGAGTTGTGGAACACACAGTTTTTAGTGTAATTTTGTGACTTCACCTCCCTTATCTCGGGACTGGGGGACTATTCGAGTAAAAAAAGAATTTGGTAGTAGGCGCGACCACAACATACTCAAAGGGCATCAAAATCGGCCGATGTACGACAGAATGGGACGACACCAACGACCGATGCCCCCCCCCTCAAATGCCACCCTCGATTTATCCTATGGGTGACGCCAAGTCACAAAATTACACTAAAAACCGTGTGTTCCACAATTCACCCAAAATGTGGCCGTTTGGGTTGCAAACTTCAGAATAGGTGTCCTATGGAGTCTACTCCATTGTGTTAAAATTTCATTCCGATAGCTCAACCGTAGCTCAATCTATCGCATTTTCCCAGCGGTAACTGAAGATGCCCACCCCTGTATTTACATAATATACATCATCCAATACGGGGGTATTTTTGAAGGGGGTTATTTTTTAAAGGGGTTATTTTTTGAAGCTTATGAATGGGGTTATTTTTTCCTCAGCACTCTCAGACCTGGGGGTATTTCAAGGGGGCGGGGATCAACTGAAGGGGGGCTTAATTTGAGGAAATACTGTAAATACGTATTTATAATGTCTATGTTTTTATATCGCATGTTAAATGACTCGCTCGTTGCCAAACTTGCTCAGGATAGCCTTCGCCTAGGGTTCAAAACTAGGGTGTAAACTCTCCGTTTTTCGATTCCGCTTTCAGTCCGCAAATTATTTTTCGCTTTGCGGCTGCAAATGTTTTTCTGTTTCCATTTCCGTTTTCCGGCTGCTAATCTTTTGTCCATTTCTGTTTTAGTTTTTTTTGGCAATATTTTTGCATTTTTTTCAGTTTCCGTGCAAATTTTATTTTCCGTTTCCGTTTTCCGGCATTTCACTTTTCCATTTTCCATTTTCCGCCAAGTACAAAAAGTTTTCCATTTCCATTTGTGTTTTCTGGCAAGTAAAAATATTTTTCCTTTTCCATTAACCGGTAAGCCCAAAAAAATTTCCGTTTCCAGACACTGCAGAACAAATCTTTTTGACACCCTATTCAAGACTGAACCAAAATGGGACCATTAGAAAATGGTGAAAAAGGCGGGACCAACATGCCGTTTCCGTGCTTAACACAATTTTAAAAATTTCGGACTTTTAGAATCGTCTATTAGAAGTGGACGCGCCAATTATATTCTCTTAAGTTTCTATATATTCTCTTAAATCCGAAAAACGCTATTTGAATTGTCAACATAAAAGATATAAATTTTCAACAAAAACGCTCAAGACCCAAACTTCCATTACTTTTGCACAAACTTTACCACGGGTCGGTTTGTTTTCCCAGCTCTACTATCGACTGTCTGCGATTTCACATGCCGCCGGCAGTGGCGATTATTTACAGAAAACTTAAGGATGTAATTCGTTGAAAAAAGTCACAATTTGCATGAAAAATACGTAAATACGCGATCACAAAAACGGCGCTACGTGATTTATCTAATCATCGACCGATCAAAATGCTATCAAAGTGGTCGATTATTTGCGCTTTACTCGGGCTGCTCTGCTCGAACCCTGTAAATACGGCTTCACAAATGAAAGTGCTGCTCGGAGGCGGTCCGTTTGAGTCGAAATTGTACTGCCCAGAGAATTACGCCGTCGCGTCGGTGGAGTTCAAACAGGTGGGCGAGCTGTTTCCAACAAGTTTCACAATTTCAATTAGGTATTTTACAAAGTGTTCAGTGAACAGTGATGAAATGGCGCCATGGCGCTTGCGCCATTCAAGGGCGCCAAAAGGCGCCGCGAAATGGCGCCTTGTTTCTGTGCCTTGCACTGCTTAAATGATAAAAATGAAATAAATTTAAATGTGGGCACCACAAACATCAAATTTTCAGCTGAAAGTAGTTGAAGAGGAAGCAAAATTTTAAGGGCATTTTTGATATGTTAGTTTTTTGTGTAGCGTATTGTTTTGGAACGTTTTTAACATACGCCCAGCCGGGGGATTATTAGAAGAACGATTTTTGGTGGAAACTATTTTGGAAACAAGGAATTTTGGCAAATTGCCAGTTTTCGAAAGAGTTTTTGTTTTTGCCCTCTGATGCGTAATTTTTCGTCACATTCAATCTGTTATTAAGCTGTGAAGTTCCACGACCCCTATTTTGGCCATTTGAAAACGTTCGTGGAAAGGTAATTACGTAGCATGAGTGCCTGCCTAACTAACCTCCAAAATACTTACACCCCCACTCAGAGTGACTTCAATTTGGACCCCCGAGAACAACAAGTGCAAGTTACCTGTAGGGAAACACCGATACTAAGGCTCCGCGCGAGCAAGTACCGTGTTAGTTACAGGGATTGTCTGAATTTCCGTGTATTCAGCTACCGTATTTCCTCGAAATACCCCCAGGGTTTTTTCAGATGGCAAATTATGAGCGGGGGTTAATCGAGGGAGGGGTTACTTCGAGGGGTTTTATATTTCGCAAGAATTTTATTTAACTTTTGAACGTAGAAAGTTCTGTAGCTTTGTCCTGACGTACCGCAGTCATTTTTAAAAGAGTGTCTTCACTACACAGATCATAAACTGCAGTTTTTGGCAATTGCATTCTACAATTACATTTACACTCATTTCGGGTGGGGGGTATTTCGAGGGGGGCAGTGAAACAGTATAGCACTAGCCCCCAATCAAATGTTGCCCTGTCAAAACATCACTTTCAATCAATTCAATCAAACAATCAATTCACCCAAAACGTCAGCTCAAAAGCGAGTGCGCCAACAAGCGGCCGTTCTACCTGCCCACGTCCACGGTGGACTTCGACGAGGAGAAATTCGGCTGTCTGTGCAACGAATATTTGGCCGGGCTGCAGACCGAGATTGTCCGCAGCGACGACGGCCAGTATACCAGAATGTGAGTGGGTAAAGTTTTTTTCAACACTTTTTTGAAGCCATTTGCGCAACGCAAGATAGTTTTGTTGGTTCCAATTTGAAAACTCGATCGTAATCTTTTGATCTCCTAAGCAGGGTTGGTTTGCGTAAAATTCTTTTTACTGAAATTGTAGTAAAATTTTATAAAAATTGTACCGTATTTCATTTTTATTTTTTTCATGTTTAATTTTTTTTTTCTTCAATTTTCCATTTTATTTTTATTTTTTTTCTGAGATTTTGCGAACCCTGCTCCAAAGTTCCAGAGTTGTTAGAATAACTGAACTTTTTTTAAAGTATATGTAAACGTAAAATATTTATTTTTTACTCGTACACACGCGTAAATGTGAGTACAAAATTTGTTCTCATTAAAATGCAAAAGCGAGCACTTTTCTTCATAGAATATGTAGAACTGGGTACGTTTTTGAAATACAACCCTCAAAATGGCCCCGCGAATTAAATAATTGACCCCCTGGCGAAAGCCCCCCCCCCCCAAATTGAACGTAAATGGAACGTAAGTATAAAAACCTTCAGTTTGTGTTCTGTAAATGCAGAACACATGTTAAAACAATGACCAAGTCACGTTAGAACAGAGTATATACCATCTATATTTACATACCTACATATATATGTAAGTCAATAAAAATACTCATATACATGGAGCTTGTTGTTGCATTTTTCTACCCCAGCGTATGTTACAAAGAACGAATTAGTGCTGAGAGTTCTGAAAAATTCTGGCGAAGTAAAAAACCCCTCGAAATACCCGCCCTTGTTTAACTCCCCTCAAAATTTTCACTATAAAACAATCACTCCCAGGGGATTTCGAGGAAATAGAGTAAATTGCAGCGTAGTCACCTTATAAATATGTGCCAAATTGAATTCACAGAAATACATTTTCTTTACGCGTATGCCTCAAAAATGTACGCGTACATGTGAGTACGTTACTTTTTTTAAAGTATATGTAAACGTATTTACCGCGTACTTGCATACGCGTATTTTTCGAGTAAACGTACGTACATTTTTACAACTCTGCTAAGTTCACGGACTGATCATTTATGCGTTAAGTGATCAATTACGGGATGGTGGAAGCGTCAATCAGCGTTAGTGTAGCCGTTCAGTTTTTTGGATAAGTCTTCAAATTAAAACCACGAAAACTAGCTTATTTAGACACAATGTCGATTGAAACTTTTTCTATCTCCATTACAACAGTTGACGGAATATTTATTCCGGTAAACTCAAGTGCTGCTTTCGCTGATTAATCACGTTGCGAAGTTTCGGCAGTAAACTAGTATACTTAGTAAAGTCGGTATAATACCTAATTAGAATTTCAAAGATGGGTGATTTAGTGAAATATAATTTAAGATGTCACTCAATAAAACATCTCAAACATTAAACATACTTGATAAAATATGTCTAAGAAACACCAAAAAGAATACAGCACAATACCTATTTATGATAATGTTTTGTAGTTACAGATACAAAAAAAATCTGAAGAAAATATTCTAAAATCTCTCTCACAAATCCCGAAAAAATTCAAAATGTGAACATCTCATATTTTCACCATTTACCGATATTTTCTCCAAAAAAAAAATCTCCCACACATCCTCTACCACATCCATTCGCACCCCCCACAGCGTGCGGCAGCGGTGCTGCGAGACGGCGGACATGTACGTGGACGTGTCGCGCTGCAGCTACGCCGGCGTGCAGTACGTCCGCGCGCCCGGCGACGTCACCTTCGCCGCCGAGGCGCACAACGACTTCCACGGCTACAATTCCAGGGGGCCCCTGCTGCACTCCATGTCTTTCGAGTCCGTTTGGATGAGACGGGCTTTTTTGGTTGTGGAATACCGTATTTCCTGGAAATACTCCCCCTTGAATTAACCCCCCCCCCCCTAGAAATACCCCCAGGTGTTTTTGAGCTGACGAAAAAATCAACCCCTCTCGAAATACCCCCCCGTCTGGAATAAGGTACATCATGTATGTAATGAACATAATGTATTAATTGATGTCAATTTGCATCGCAGTTACATAAATATAGACTATACTCCGGTTACTTTACACCCTGCACGCGTGGTTCCCGCTGGAAGTGTGCCAACGATGGTTAACGCGTCCGAGTTTCATAAAAAGATGACAAAAGTGATTGTTGTTAAAAAAATGTTATTCAATAACATATTCACATCGATGAATTTTTTTCATATTTTTTCGGAAATCGCATGATTTAATAATCATTGGCACGCTTCCAACACGAGACATAAATCAGTGCGAGGGCAGAGTATCACGTACGCCGAGTATACCTAGTATTTATGTGTAGCTATCTAATGATGCCTTAATATATCGTGTTCGGTCACGTTTATTATCACTTTTAGATATGTAAACCGCCGCTATTTAATACGATCCTTACCGAATATATCTGACGAAATAATAACCTCCCTCGAATAAGCCCCCTCCCCTCGAAATACCCCACCCCCTCAAAATTCCACTCTGAAAAAATAAACCCCCTGGGTCATTTTGAGGAAATACGTTAAATATTAACCGTGTACTCCGTTGACCGCAATGCTATAGATTTTTCAGAAGTAAACACTCCATCATGACGTCATGGTTAAATTTTTTCTCGAGAACGAAAAACGAGCTTCCTTCAACACATTTGCAAAAGATTCGTTGCTTGTACGCGACTCCGCCTTTTTAATATACGTTTCTTTTGTCTGTTTAGCAGAATAATGCATAGCAGGAAATAGCAGAATAACAAATTATTCCAAAAAAAAATAAAAAAGGTTGCAGGACAAAACATGCGTTGCCTGCATGCGAAATCGCCTTTTTTGTGAACATGCATGCATAAGTCTCGCGTTGGCGTGTTGTTGCGTTAGACATAACTTTAATGGCGGCCCACACACTAGTTGAGACATGTGTGTCGACTGGTCTGTGTCAACTCAGATTTCGGCTTCACATGTCGCAGAGCGATCTCCAAATGCACATGCGGCTATGTTGAAAAACAAATATTACGTCAAGTGCCTTGGAGATCGGAGGTCGCCCTGCGACCATAGCTGAAATCGAGGGTAGCATTTCGAGGGGGGGGTCGGCCTGCCGGCAAGTGTTTATATCTCGGGAACCGCTCGGTGAAAATTGTAGATTTTTTAATATAATATGGTTTCAGGTCGGGGCTAGTTACAAGGCCGAGGAAATTTCGCTACGATGCCCCAGACCGGAGATAGAGTGGGTCTATAAAAAGATGGTCATTTGCGAAAATTTTGCGTGTCGCTCAGAACATGCAAACTTTGAACATCAATCACTCGACTATTTCTGGGCCGATTTTAGTA
This sequence comes from Sphaerolaimus hirsutus, assembly GCA_964036195.1. Lineage (NCBI taxonomy): Eukaryota > Metazoa > Nematoda > Chromadorea > Monhysterida > Sphaerolaimidae > Sphaerolaimus > Sphaerolaimus hirsutus. The sequence continues at coordinate 2,147,953 of OZ038458.1, forward strand.
ATTTCACTTTTAAAATGATGACAAATGCTTGGAGAGTTCATTTCTGAGGTCAAATAGGCGATACAATATTGTGTATATATCGATTTGGCCGGATTTCGAAATGCGAAATTTACGGAAAAATTTTCTTTTTGAACATGCTATCGTATGGGGCAGGCCTGATACGCACATCTGCCCGTTACGCACATTTGCCCGTTTTTTTCACTTGACACTTTTTCAAGTGATTTTCAGATATGAGTAAAGTGAAAAAAAAGTTGCGCAATGACATTAGTGAACTTTTTTCACTTCACTCATATCTGAAAATCACTTGAAAATGTGTCAAGTGAAAAAAACAGTGAAAAATAGCCATTTTTCACTGTTTTTTACTTAACACATT
>OZ038458.1:2148525-2165626 GCA_964036195.1 Sphaerolaimus hirsutus
GAGTGAAGTGAAAAAAGTTCACAAATGTCATTGCGCAACTTTTTTTTCACTTTACTCATATCTGAAAATCACTTGAAAAAGTGTCAAGTGAAAAAAACGGGCAAATGTGCGTAACGGGCAGATGTGCGTATCAGTGCACCCGCCTATCGTATACTCCTGATCGAGAGAAACTCAATGAAACAAAAATGATATCGATATCTCTTTCCGATCAAAAGTTATAGCGCTTCAAACTTTTCCCTCCCATCCACATAAATATTATGCATGCAATTTCAAAACTCCATATCTCGACCATTTCTGTGCCTATTTGCACCAATGAACAGTTAAAATGATCAGAATGACATGGAGATATCGTTTTTAGTACCAGATTATCCATATATTTCAGCAGATTTCCCATACAAGAAATTAATGCGAACTCTTGAGTTAAATTGTCATAATAAAAATGCATACAAATAGACTGTGAATAAAAACGATATCTCCATGTCATTCTGAACATTTTAACTGTTCATTGGTGCAAATAGGCACAGAAATGGTCGAGATATGGAGTTTTGAAATTGCATGCATGTGGTTATTTATGTGGATGGGAGGGAAAAGTTTGAAGCGCTATAACTTTTGATCGGAAAGAGATATCGATCTCATTTTTGTTTCATTGAGTTTCTCTCGATCAGGAGTATACGATAGCATGTTCATTTTTCTGTAAATTTCGCATTTCGAAATCCGGCCAAATCGATATATACACAATATTGTTTTGCCTATTTGACCTCAGAAATGAACTCTCCAAGCATTTGTCATCATTTTAAAAGTGAAATTACTAAAATCGGCCCAGAAATAGTCGAGTTATTGATGTTCAAATTTTGCATGTTCTGAGCGACACGCAAAATTTTCGCAAATGACCATCTTTTTATAGACCCACTCTATCTCCGGTCTGGGGCATCGTAGCGAAATTTTCTCGGACTTGTAACTAGCCCCGACCTGAAACCATATTATATTAAAAAATCTACCATTTTCACCGAGCGGTTCCCGAGATATAAACACGTGCCGGCAGGCCGACCCCCCCCTCGAAATGCTACCCTCGATTTCAGCTATGCCTGCGACACGTAAAACTGAAATCTGAGTTGACACAGACCAGATGAGTTGACACACGTGTGTCAACTAATGCGTGGGCCGCCAATATATGCGGATGTAAATATTCTGTCCATAGAGTATAACAAATATGTAAATATGCCTAATATTCAAAAAATGCACACACAGACAAGGCTACGGTAACGCGCGACTGTGCTTTTGGGACACTGAATATCTGACAAAACGGCAGAAATCACAGAAAACGTCATCGATATCGCGCGACAGAAGTTTCAAAGCGCGCAGAGATGATCTTATGAGGAAATATGGAAGGAGGAGAGAAAAGAGAAAAGCCGGTTAGTTTCTGAAGCGTAAAGTGCTTGCAAAAATTCCAGAATAGGTTCACAGTTGAAATACTGGCCAAAGGACGACTACCTTTGAGTGGGACCTGGGATCAGTCCCGCACCCTCTGAAGTGTAAAGTTAAATGTGAGATAAAATGCCATGTGAATTTGTCAAATTTCATGCAAAATGTCAAAAGTTCAGTAATAGAAACTTTTATATTTTACACTTTGCATGGTGTGGCTAGAGGACTGCCGCCTGGGTTTTATCCCGCCCGCACCCCGTAAAAAAATCAGACTTTAAAGTGATCCAAGTTTAGATCCAGTTAGGGTGTCAAATTTCCGTTTTCCATTTTCCGTTTCTGTTTTCAGCAGGCAAAATATTTCCGTTTTCCATTCGATCTTCCGGCTGCTGAATTTTTTTTCTCCATTTGCCATTCTGTTTTCCGGCCACTTTTTTCCGTTTCCGCTTTTTGATTTTCCATTTTCCGGCTAAATTTTCAGTTTTTCCGCCTTTTTTTCATTTTCCGCCTCAATTTTCTGCTTTTCCGCCTCATTTTACCTATTTTGGCTCAACTTTCTGTTTTCTGTTCCAGCCAAACTGTGAAAAAATTCATGCAGATTGTCAATTATGTAAAAAAATTTTCTGTTCCCAGCAAAATTTCTGCAAATTTTTTCCACTTCCAGCAAAATTTCAGCATATTTTATCCATTTTTTGGAAAATTTCCGCAAATTTTTCCATTTCCATGCAAATTTCATTTTTCCGTTTCCATTTTTTCAGCCCGTTTGTCCGTTTTCCAGTCACTGAAAATTTTTTCTGTATCCGTTTCCGTTTTCCGCCAAGTGCAAATTTTTTTTCGTTTTCCGTTCCGTTTTCCGGCCGCTGATTTTTTTTTCCGTTGTTTGTAAAAAAAATTTATTTGGCACCCTAGATCCAGTGTATAAAATGTTATTACCTATACATGTCTGGTAACATTCCATTCTATTTACAATGCAGTTTTAATTCCCCCATACTTGTCGATCGCGCCTCAATACACACACTAGTTTGCGCCGTGATTTGGTAAAAACTGAAATGGCGAGATGGCGACATCCAGTGTACACTTATTATTGCAAAACATGCTAATTGTGTTTTAGTCTTCAAAGTTTCAAATTTAAACTTTCATTAAATACCTAATGTGAATCCAAATTGAAGCTTTTGCCGCTTGGCGCTATTTTGCTGTCACGCCATGCCCATGAAAAGCGCCATGGCGTTTTTGATGCTTGGTGCTAGTTTTACCGGCGCCAGAAACAAAATGCCTGGCGCTGGCGAATGGCGCTAGCGCTAAAGCAGAAGCGCCATGACGCTTGGCGCCATTTTGCTGTGGTGTGGCGCCATTGGCGCTTGGCGCTAGGGGTCGGAAAAGCGCCATGGCGCTTTTGGCGTTTGGCGCCTAAGTTCTGGCGCTTTTCACATGACTAGTGTATAGGCATTTTAGTCCAAACAAAGTGTCTCGCAGTTTACTGGGTGCGGGACTGTGGGACGTCCCTGGTTACTGGAGAGTTTCTGACATGAGTATGGGGTGTATATAGTGATAGAAAAGCGCCATGGTGCTATTTTGGTCTGGCACTTTTGGCGTTTTGCGCCAAAGTTCTAGCGCTTTTCACATCACTATGTATACATATATACATATAACGTACGTATGTACACATATGCATAAATTACCCCTATTCACAGACAAGTCCCTCAAATATTGCACCGGCGAAGACATAGCAAAAAGGCGTTTTTCTAAAAAACAATGCGATTGTCCGAAAGCCGAATGTAAAAGTTACGGCTCATGCGCTAGGGGCAACCAACAAGGTGCCACTCCCAGAATCTGTAACAAGCCCTGTAAAATGTAAAATGTCATGCAAAGTGTCAAAAGTCATGGAAAATTCCCTGCAAACTGGCAAACGTACGTTTGCTATTTTACAGGGAATTTTCCATGACTTTTGACACTTTGCTTGACATTTGACATTTTACAGGGCGTTTTACAGGGTCTGGGAGTGCCCCAAAGGAATGTGCTCATTTGGAAGCGGTAAAAAACCGTATGACGTGTTTGAAGAAGAGTGGAAAAATGACACTAGGAGGGGAGGAAAGAATAACTCCGATAGAGAGTGGCAGCGCAGAAGAGGAAATGACAAGTCGGGGAAAAAGTATAAAGTCAATAGTTGGTTTCGGTTTGATTTTGGGTTGGAGAAAATTTACATTTCTGCTAGCTACTAAAGGTCACTCTGCTGACAACACACTTTACACTGAAATCTGTACTCCGATGCACAGCAAAAAATATGGGGTGCGGTAGCGGATGTGCGGTGAAGCGTCGTGAACAACACACATTTCTTCTAGGGTGTCAAAAAAAAATTTTTACTGAAAACGGAAACGGAAAAGGAATTTCAGCGGCCGGAAAACGGAACAAAATTTGCACTTGGCGGAAAACGGAAACGGAAACGGAAAAAAAAGTTCAGTGGCCAGAAAACTGAAAAAGGGGCCGGAAAAACGGAAACAGAAAAATGAAATTTGCTGAAATTTTACCAAAAAAAACAGATAAAATTTGCTGAAATTTTGCTGGGAAAAGAAAAAAATTACATAATTGACAATCTGCATGAATTTTTTCCCAGTTTGGCTGGAACAGTAAACAGAAAATTGAGCCAAAAAAAGTAAAATGAAGTGTAAAAACAGAAAATTGAGGCGGAAAACGGAAAAACGGCAGAAAAACAGGAAATTGAGCTGGAAAATGGAAAAAAGGCGGAAAAAATTAAAATGTAGCCGGAAAATGGAAAATGAGCCGGAAACTGAAAATGGAATGAAAATGGAATGAAAATGAAACAGGAAATTGAGCTGGAAAATGAGAGAAAACAGAAAAAAATGTGGCCGGAAAACGGAACGGAAAACGGAAAAAAAGTTCAGCAACCGGAAAACAGAACGGAAAACGGAAAAAATTTGCCTGCGGAAAACGGAAAACAGAAATTTGACACCCTAATTTCTTCACGCTACAGCACGGATGGCGGTGCCTCCACGCACATCACGAAAGTGTTCGTGATAACACTTCACGCTTTGTAATATAGTGCTGGCAGAGAAATGCATCTGTTGGTGATGTGCGTGGAAGAAAGTTTACCAGAAATTTCGTGATGCACTTATGAACATGTGAAGTGCGCCACTTCACATATTTATGTATCTAGCCCGCGCCCCGACGCATCACTCACCTATTTTTGCTGTGACCACTTCACCTATCACAATTGCCACATCTCTTTTCACTTGTCCACATTTAGAACCTACATTGTGGCGCCTGGGGGCACTCCCAGACCCTGTAAAATGTCAAATGTCATGCAAAGTGTCAAAAATCATGGAAAATGCCTGCAAAATGGAAAACGTACGGTTGCCATTTTCCATGGCATTTTCCATGACTTTTGACTTTGGATGACATCTGACATTTTACAGGGTCTGGGATTGGCGCCTGGTGCCTAGCCTAGGTGTGCTGACTTGATATTTGTTTGGTGTGATGTTTTCGATCACATCACCTAATTTATCACGCAGATGACAACTCAATGTCGACCACTAATGAAAGTCTTTATGAGGACCAGTCGCACGTGTGCTCAAATGGACACTTTGTGAGGAGACTGTACAAGTTCAAAATGTATCCCAAAGAAAGAAATAAGGCCCATGACTACAAATTCGTGGCCCAGTGTGCGGAGTTGTCCAGTGCATGTGTATGTTTACAGATTTTAACTTGGGCTGATTTTTAAATTTTTACAGGGTTTTTTTAATTCATCTACGAATAAGCTTAATATTTAAAAAAGGTATAATATTCAGAATCAAGAATTAATGATCCGGTACCACTACTGTCAGACCCTGTAAAAGCCCTGTAAATGTCAAATGTCATGCAAAGTGTCATGCAAAGTCATGGAGAATGACCAACTCGGTTGCCATTTTGCAGGGCATTTTCCATGACTCTTGACTAGTGATGTAAAAGCGCCATGGCGCTAGCGCCAACGCAGAAAGCGCCAAGGCCCTTTTGGCGCTTCGCGCTTTTTTCCTGTGGTGTCATTGGCGCTTGGCGCTGTGTTATGGGAAAGCGCCTTTGGCGCTTGGTGCTATGATGCAATGGCGCCATTGGTGCTTGGCGCTAGCATTTTAAAAAGCGCGAAAAAGCACCAAGGAGTAAAAAAATACATCAATTATATATGCAAAAAGACATTGTGACTAGTATCTTTAACTTAATTTTTCATGTGACTTTTCATTTGAGTGGTAACACACTTTGCATGGCTTTTAACTCAATCACTACTGAACTGAACTCATTCATTCCTTGCAGTTGTGTTTAAGCGTGGTTTAAGCACCCTGTAAAGTTTAAGAACCCTGTAAAGTTGTAAATGTAAAATTCATGAACACAATATTAAAACTTGAATTTCACGTGAAAACGTTCAAAAGAATTAAAAATTTGAAGAAAAAAAATTCAAAAGCCTTGTAAATCTAAACACTTTTCCCAAATGGTTTGCCATCTTGAGCTTGACTGAGCTCCAAGCTGTAAAATAACAAAAATGACAAAAATAACAAACTTGTAACAACTAACAACAAAATAACGCTTTTGGTGCTTGGCGCCCAAATCTTGGCGCTTTTTACATCACTACTCTTGACAATTTGCATGACATTTTAGAGGGCTTTTTACGGGATCTAGGACGGTGTATCGCACTATGGACTCAGTGAAGGACTGAAAAAAACATACATTCTATGAGATACATGATTTGTAACTGGGTTCAGAACGGATTCTGAACTCTAAATGCATGAGATATTTAAACAAAAATCGTCCAAAAACATTTACACAAAACCTTACTCTGCAGGGCTGTTCATGGCGTGAAAATTGCACAATGGATGATAGTGAAAATGCCACTTGGACAGTTTCTGGCATTCGCAGCTGGTGGGAGGATGATATCAGTCAGCGCAAGTGAGTAACAGTTTGATAAATACTTGGCTCGGCGCCAACTTTTCTGGCGATGTTTTATGGGTTACTACAGTGTGAAGATGGGTGAATCCACATTTAGCTGAAGTTTTTTATTCAAGAAGCATACCTAAATACATACATACTGATAGCAGGATACCATTCCAGTGATTTGGTTATAGGTATGTACATACAATTCAGTAATTACCTAAAACAAATTCAGGGAGCACAGTTCCAAAAGTTATTGTTCTGAAAAATACACCGCGGAGCGGACCGCATGCTATGTATTTTTCTGAATGAAACAGCTCATTATGACGTCATCATATAAAACATAAAGATTGTCCCGAAACAAAAATGAAAAATGACGTCAGACACAAAACATGTGTTGGTTGCATAGTTGTTAAAACGTATTTACGTTTACTCAAAAAGTATGTATACTCGAGTACTAAGTAAACACGTTTACGTATACTTTGAAAAAAGTAGCTGTACTCGCTTTTACGTATACTTTTTGAAAGTACTCGAGTACAGAACAGGTATTTCAGATAGGCTTTTGATAGGTATTTTCAAGGCATAGATGGGGGAAAGGGGGGAGAAAAAGCGAAAAATAGGGGAAAAAATTGCTCAAATAGGCACATAACACATGTACTTGTGAATTTGGTGGTCACAATGGTCAGAAAGGTACAAAAATGTGTTATTTTGAGTGAAAATTGGGCCAAAATTTTCCAAAAATGCCCAAAAATACATTTTCTGGAGGGAAAAGTATTTTACATATGTTTACTCATGAGTAAAAGTAAAAACAATTTACTTTACATATTCTGTACTCAGGGGGTGAGTAAAAAATAAATACTTTACGTTTACATACACTTTGAAAAAATGTTCAGTACTTTTAACAACTCTGGTTGGTTGTACTCGACTCCAGCTTTTTCTTTTTGAAATATTTTAAAAATATGTCTCACGCACAGGGTTGGCAAAATCTCAGAAAAAAATAAAAATAAAATAAAAATAAAATGGAAAATTTAAGAATAAAATAAAATAAAATGGAAAATTTCAAAATAAAAATAAAAATTGTATAAAAATTCAAATTTTTGTAAAATTATTGTAAAATTGTATACAAATTCATATTTTTGTAAAAATTGTATAAAAATTCATCTTTTTTGTAAAAATTTTTATTGTGTTGCTTGGGGTTCAACCTGTTGATTTGCGGAGCTGGGGCAGTCCCAAGCCCTACAAAGTGTCAAATGTCATATGAAATGTCATGCAAAGTGTCAATAGTCATGACAAATGTTAAGTAAGGTGTCAATTGTCATCACAAATATAAATAAAAGTGGCAACTGTCAAGCAAATTGTATCCAAATCTTATGTTTTGTATCCAAATCTTAATGTTGTTTTTGTATCAAATCTTATGTGAATGTTTGGATACAAAAACATAAGATTTGGATATCAAAAACGTAATATTTGGATACCAAAACATAAGATTTGGATACACAATTTAAACTTTGCATGACATTTGTCATGACAATTGACACTTTGCTTGACATTTGAGATGTCAATTGACTCTACATTTGTCATGACAATTAACACCTTGCATGTTATTTTTATAAATGTGCCAGCACACTAGTAGTACTTCCACTGACAATGCAAACTATTCAAATCAATAATTGTGATTTAACACTTGCAACCAGCTAACAATACCTACTGCATGCAACTTCTGCAAAGTAATGGAAAAATTTGTCCCATGTTTTTCATGTTTAGGTCTAATTATAACATTTTTCTGGCCTTGCATGCAAGATTCTGATTTTTTGTAAAATTTCTGTAAAATAATTGTAAAATTTTTGTAAAATGGGCCATTTTATTATTTTAATCACATTTTGGAATAAAATATAATAAAATGAAACAAGAATAAAATTAAAATAAAATACATTTTTATACAATTTGTATACAAATGATTTTTATAAAACCAACCCTGCAGTCACGCACGCATTTTTCTCCAAAAGTGCGTGCGTGAGACATAAGTATGTGTGGATACAAGGTACTACGCTGTCCGCGGAAAAAAAATTAAATGCATTCATTCTAAACGTTTTGCAGATTCGAGGTGTTGTGTTGTCTGTTGTCGGGTATAAATGCTACAAACTGCAGTGAGACGCAAGTATACGGTGACAAAAACACCGGCTTAGTGCTGGAAAGGCCCAGATACAGGTAGGTAAATTTTAGTCCTTTGTAAAACCCAATTTGCATGTAAATAATACTGCTAAATATGTCCTTCCAAAGTAGTCGCTTAGATTAAAATACATTCCGTATTTCCTCAAAATACCGTATTTCCTCGAAATACCCCCCCTAGAAATACCCCCCCCCCCTCGTTCTACCCCCCCCCCTCTCTCGGGACCACTATGAAACAATCACCCCCCCCCCCCCCTCGAAATACCCCCCCCCAAATTGAGTGTAAAGGGAACGTACATGACAATAACTGTAGTTTGTGTTCTGTGTACTGCAGAACACACGTTAAAACAATGTCGGTGTCTCGTTAGAACAGTGTACATACCATCTACATACTAATATTAGTCTACAGAACCTTACAAATGGCGGTTTTTGTTGCATTTTTCGACGTCTGCGTACGTTTCAGACGACAATTTCGTACTTGGTTTTCAAAAAATTTCTTGTGAAATAATAACCCCCCCTCGAAATACCCCCCTCGAAATACCCCCCTCGTTTAACCCCCCCTCTCGGGACCACTATGAAACAATCACCCCCCGGGGGGTATTTCGAGGAAATACGGTAGTCATAAGGCAAACATTTTTTCACTATAAAAATTGAAGGTGGAGTATTAGAGAGAGGGGTAATTCTATCACAGTGGGACTTTCCTGCAGAGTTGTTAAAATAACGGTATTTTTGGAAAGAGTAAGCGCCAGTTTTTTGTACGTAAAGGTGTATGATTTACTACAATACTCCACGAAGATTTCTGGGGTAAAAGTAAAAGCCACTCGAATAAGCCCCCATGCACTTCGAGTAAACAGTACCCCCCCCCCAAACTTGCTGGCAAAATAATAATCCCCCTGGGGGTATTTCGAGGAAATATGGTATGTAATATTTACGTATTAGGTAAGGAACGACAAATTATCATTAAGCATCATCAGGAATTCCTGTTATTGCGTTTTTTAAGATGAAAAAATTCACAAAGGAAGGAAAAATACAAGGATCCGAACACTGGAGCGGAAAAAGAGAGGGACCGTCTCAATGATGGACAAATCATTCGCGATGTGAAGAGAGAATACGTAGAAAAGTAAGTCTCTGCATGTTCCAGGGATAGTGACAGTAAAGGGAAAGGCACCGCACCGGCACCTCTGCCAGTCCTCAGAATGGGCACCTGGCACCTTGAGCACCGGCAAAAAATGGCATCGCACCGCACCGGCAAGGTGCTATTCTAAAAAATGATACCGGCACCGGCGGTGCAACCTCGAAAAAGGGCACCGGTGCTGGTGGCCTTCGGTGCCCAGCACCGGGGCACCGGTGCCCTGGTGCCTTTCCATCACTCGTTTTGGGTCCAAAAATTGTCAGGCAATATTAGGGCCAGTCGGGTCACTCATGTCCCACTGTATTACTTACAATTACAACTTTTATAAAATATACCTCACGTGAATCACAACAATTATGATACCAACATTATATCAACATGATGTTTTTAAATTTACATCACAAGCACTTCGCAGCGAACTACGGATAACCTACAATGTGTGTCGGATAAATTCGACCAATGGTTCATCCTGGTGCCACTCCCAGACCCTGTAAAAAGCCATGTAAAGTGTCAAATGTCATGCAAAGTGTCAAAAGTCACGGAAAATGCCCTGGAAAATCGCAAACGTTTGCCATTTTGCAGGGCATTTTCCATGACTATTGACACTTTGCATGGTATTTGACATTTTACAGGGCTTTTTACAGGGTCTGTGAGTGCCCCCAGTGTCCTACCGTGTTACTATTGTGGTCTAATTCCATGGTATATATCAATTTTTGGGGCATACCCATGTGCAGGTGGGGGTGGAGGAGGAGGTGGTCCAGTGTTAGTGAGCATGTCGAGATTGGCATCATTTTTATACAAATTGTGGGTTATTATTGTGGGTTAAAAATGGCATACAGGGTCACCACTCTAAGCACAACCGCTGCAACAACAGCCGCAACAACAGCCGCAACAACGCCAACAACAACTCCAACAACAACGCCAACAACAACGCCAACAACGACGCCAACAACGACGCCAACAACGACGCCAACAACGACGCCAACAACAACGCCAACAACAACGCCAACAACAACGCCAACAACAACGCCAACAACAACACCAACAACAGTGCGTCAAATCTCAGCTTTTTGTCTTTGTTTTTTTCAGACAAGTTTTTCATGTCGCTGAAACGATGCACGTTGCATGCTTTATGTATATATTTTTGGGACTAGGTTTGAGAATTTCAAAATTTTCAGGTTTGGGTATTGGGTATCTGGCCTAAAGACGTTTGGGTTAGGTATTGGGTATCAGGGCCAAAAACATTTGGGATGGGTGTTGGGTATCACTCACAACTTTTATGGGTATCACGTTAGGGTATTGAGGTTGAGTATCATGTTAAGTTTTCAGGGCCAAATGTCAGGTCTTGGTAACAGAATTGTCATTTATTTGGTAATAAAATTATCAGGCATTCTCAACAAAAATACAGCATGTCGTGGTGTAGGGTAGCAAACACCAAGTGTATAATCAAGTAAGGAAATACAGCAGTTTAAAAACTCATTTTACTATTGAGATGGTCCTTGGTACTATTGATAATTGCCTACAACGATATACCACCTAAAATGGACCACTTTCCAATGAATCTAACAAGTCCAGCCTGAATTTTTGCATTGTGTGAATGCCATATGTTACCAATGAGAGGAAAGTTGCTGAATGCTAACTGCCAATATTCATAATATTCACAATATTTCCGAACTGCTTGAAAGATTGGCCTGTGGGAATTTTTTGGGTATTTGTGTTGGGTATTGAGTTTGGGTTCAGGTAAAGTTGGGTTCATTTATCAGATTTTGGTTTGAAAATGTGCAGGTATTGGTTTTGAGGTATGGTCATGTTCCCAAACCTATTTGGGACATCGCTGTGTTTTTAGCTGTTGTCAGCCTTCTAATATATTAACAATTTAGATACCTATGTTGGTTGCTTTGTAACATTGGTGCTGCATACATATTGATAAAATACATACTTGTGAGTAGGGTAGAAAAAATCTTTCTGCTGCCTGATTAGAAAATATCCATTAAAAACAGTCATTTTTAAAATGGCTCAAAAGTGGGTATAACTACCGTATTTTCTCTAAATACCCTTCCCCCTTCAAAATGGCCACTATCAATTTATAACACCCCTCGAAATACCCCCACAAAAAAATTGAGTGTCAAGATGACAAAAGCTGCGTTTTGTGATCCGGGAAACAGAACACACGTTAAAAACAATAACTGCATTTACTTGAGAACAGGGTTTATTTATACCTTTACGTAATTAAGTCTCTAGACAATACATGGTGGTTATTGTTACATTTTTCTATGTGTGCATATGTTACAAACAACAAATAAGTACTGGGAATTCAAGAACATTCTGGTGAAGTAACAACCCCCTCCCCTCGAAATACCCCCTCAAAAATTCCACTATCAAAAAATAAACCCGCTGGGGGTATTTTGAGGAAATATGATATTTACTGTATTTACTCAAACAATCACACTTGGGAATTATTTTTTCATCAAACTTTTTGGGGTAAATTTCAGGAGGAACTACTCAGGTGGAAAGTATGTGGGAGAATTATTTTATAGTCAAAATTTTCTAACATTTTTCTATCACACTAATATGATTTTGTTGTTAAAAATAGAAAAAAAGAGTGTAAAAAACAAGTGCTATTTGTTAAAGAAATGGAACCAAACATGATGTGACAAACAACCCCATGGATGGCATTCAAATTTTGTATTTGCTTACAGCAGTTATTTTGCATTTTACAAGTGTTTGCTGCTCAACAGTCATTCAGAAGAGTAGTGATAGACCACATATCATCATGAAGGCATCCACAGCAACAACAATATCAGCTTCAGCGACTACACTGACAACAATATCAGCCTCAGTGACCACACCGACAACAATATCAGACTCAGTGACCACACCAACAACAATATCAGCCTCAGCGACCACACCAACAACAATATCAGACTCAGTGACCACACCGACAACACAACCCACAACACTTTCAACAACACAACTCACAACCCCAACCACAACCCCAACAACAACAGCTGTGAGTGAAGCGGCATTTACACTGTCACGTATCCTGACAAAATTGTTTTGGCTTTCGTGACATGAAAATTGAATATTTGTTGTGTCAGACACCTAGATCTCAATCACTTGTTTTGCCTAAAGGACAAACAATGAATTTTTATATATGACAGAATTATACACAAAAAGAAGCTATTTTTTCTTGTCATCACAGTTGTCGGTTCCATCTCCTCTGGGTAGCCTCGTTAACGAGGCTGCATAGAAGAAATGGAACCGACAACTGTGACAACAATGTTGTCACTGTTCATTTTATTGTGTATGATTATGTCATATAAATATGAAAATTTATGTTTGTTCTAGGCAAAAAGGGTACTCGAGATCTAGCAGTCCAACACAACAAATATTCATGTTTGTTTTGCACACTCTTTTTGTTTCGCTGCATGATTCCTTTTGATATCAATGGTGTGTTCAGTTTATTGTCGCAAGGATGTTTCTTTTTTATATTGAAAATGATACTCAAACACTTTCAAAACTCCATGTCAAGATTTGGTATAAAATGCTTGATATTCAAAATCGTATCCAGACAAAGACATTTTTCCAGGAGTGTATCATTGCATTGCATGCACCCCTGACTTGGTTTATTAAAATTATTCTTGCACACATGCATCCGTTTAACATTCATCAGTTTCCATGAAGTTTTCCTTCGCAACTGCAAGCTAATTTTATCATATTCATAGCGCACAAATTTTAAGTGGACCAACCAAAAGTGGTAATTTTATGTACAAAGCTTTTATGGCCTTTCTGTTGACATTTCTGTTCAGTTGTTGCATGTATTTATTAGATTGTTTAGTTTTCCGATCAGGTAACAATTTTCCATGTAGACACCAACTACAACACCGACTACAACACCGACTACAACACCAACTACTACACCAACTACGACACCAACTACGACACCAACTACGACACCAACTACGACACCAACTACGACACCAACTACGACACCAACTACGACACCAACTACGACACCAACTACGACACCAACTACGACACCAACTACAACACCAACAACAGTGAGCCAAATCTCAGCCTGTTGTCTTTTTTTATTTTTAAGACAGGTTGTTCTTGTTGCTGTGACATGGCATGGCATACAAAAATATGGCATACATTTTTGAGTGAACCAAGCAAAACTGGTGATATTGAAATTTGTAGATAGCTTGAATGGCCTTTGTGTTTACATTTATGTTTTGTTTCTGCATGTTCAAGATTAGTAACAGTTTTCCCAACAATTAACATATCTTTGTGCAGACACCAACTACAACACCAACCACTACAACAACGACCACCACTACAACAACAACAACCACTACAACCACGACTACCACTACAACAACGACTACCACTACAACAACGACAACCACTACAACAACGACTACCACTACAACAACGACTACCACTACAACAACTACAACAACCACTACACCAACTACTACACCAACGGTTTGTGAAAGTTTTTGCAACAATAAAAGAAAGAATTTCCACAACCAGAATATTCTAATGCATGTAGTGCATACTGCAACTATTCATATTTTGTAGGCATACTCTATCTTTATATTTCTCTAGAAATTTATTTCCATTTATTTGCGTACCTATATAACAATCCCATGATAGGGTGTCAATTAGTTACATAATTTCAAGTCAGTCACTTGACTGCTGATTCATAAAAGTGTGGGTTTTTGCTAAAATACTAGGTGCATTATAATTTGTTTGGTTGGGTGATGTAAATACCGTGTTTCTTCTAATAGAACAGCATACCTTCAATAGAACAGCATGTAAAAAAGTTGACAAAAAATAGAATGGCACCCTTTTTTAGAAGAAATATGGTATGTAAAGGTTTGGATGTCATGAAAAACTCTAGTCTTATTTTTGCCAATGTTTCTTTTCTAAAGACATTGAGACTAAATTTTCCAGCCAACCTCTCAAATGTTTCAACATTCAATTTTCTGTTGTTTATAGCTAAGTCACTGTGAATTTGCAAAAATGTTAACTTTTACATGCTTCCATAATTGAAAACCTTATCGATTCATAGACAACGCCCACTACCACCACAACGACAACTACAACAACGACAACAACAACGACTACAACCACAACAACAACGACTACAACCACAACACCAACTACAACAACGACTACAACCACCACCACAACCACAACAACCACTACAACCACAACAACGACTACAACCACCACCACAACCACAACAACCACTACAACCACAACAACAACTACCACAACAACCCCTACCACCACAACAACAACTACAACAACAACTACCACAACAACCACTACAACCACTACTACAACTACAACAACGACTACCACAACAACCCCTACCACTTCCACGACAACTACAACAACTACTACCACCACAACAACTACAATCACAGGTGAGTGGTCTGCAATACATATTGCACACACAATTTTATATCTCATTTGAACACAACCTTTCATTGATCTTTTGTGGCACACAGTGTGCGAACTGGACAGCACGAACTACAAGTGCTACGGCGTGGGCCAGTGCACGCAGCTGAGCTGCACGGACAAGTGCACCAAGGGCAGCGCCTTCCCGCTGATCTCGGCCAGCTGCGACTTACAGGACAGCCTCACTTTCTGCTGCTGCGAGTACGGCGCCCCATTGTGTGAGTACGGTTAAACGGGATCCACTTTTCCGGCATCGGGATTGATTTGAACTTTCGGGTTTGGGGTCTCGGTTCTCGGGTTCAGGATCGGGATCGGTTTCTTGAATTTTCGCGATTTAGGACAAAAAGTTTGGGATCTGGGGATTCCCCTAATCTTTCACAAGAGGTTTTATACTTAGATGCCAGAGAAATGGGACAAAATGCACAACACCACAGCAGAGATTTCAATTCACCTTGCTCAGCGCAAACAAGTCACTTTTCATTTTGGAATTGGTTAATTTTTCTTGTATCCTGATTGTGGGTGGTCATATTTTTCTGGATTGGGATTTTCAAATTTCGTCATCGGGAATTCTGAGTTTTCTTTCGGGATTTGTGATCGAATCGGAATATTGTTCGAACCTTATTTTTGAGTCGAGCTTTTTTGGTCTTTTCGGTTGGCATTTTGACGTTTGTTCTCGATTTTTCGTGAGACTTTTGCGAGTCAAACAAAGGCTTCCAATGTGACGAGGCGACTGCTTATTTCAAGCTAAACGCTCCTTATTTCAGGTGCCATTCCCAAGCCCCTGTAAAATGCCCTGTAAAATGTCAAATGTCATGCAAACTGTCAAAAGTCATGAAAAATACCCTGCAAAATGGCAACTTGTTCCATTTTGCAGATCATTTTCCAATTCCATGACTTTTGACACTTGCATGACATTTGACATTTTACAGGGCATTTTACAGGGTCTGGAACCGGCACCTGAAAAAGGGAGCGTTTAACCTGAAATTAGCAGTCGGCTCGTCACATTGGAAGCCTTTGTTTGACTCGCAAAAGTTTTTTAAAATTGCTTGTACGTTGACTGGCACCAGGGACATGTTTTTTTTAATTTTCAAATTTTCGTCAACGATCACTTGCGCAGACTGCGACGCGTACGAGCACTGCTTCGGCGTGGGCCAATGCGCGCACGGCTGGTGCACGGACAAATGCGAGAACTACGTGCCGCAGCTGGCCAACACTCTAATCGACGTGTTCTGCAATCCGGCCAGTTCGCAGTGCTGCTGCTTTTGGGCCGGTGGGTTGGCGAAATCCCAGCAAAAAAATGAAAATAAAATTGAAATTTTAAGAATGAAATAAAATAAAATGGAAAATTTCAAAATTAAAATTGTGTAAAAATTTGAATATTTGTAAAAAATTATAAAAATTCATATTTTTGTAAAATTGTATAAAAATTCATGTATTTTTAGTAAAATTTTTTCCCTTGTTCCTTGAGTTTCTACCTGTATATGCACGGAACTAGGGGCAGTCACAAGCTTGGTAAGGTGTCAAATGTCATGTAAAATATCATGCAAGTGTGAATTGTCAAGTGAAGTGTCAATCGTCATGACAAATATCAATTAAAGTGTCAATGGTCAAGCAAATTGTATCCAAATCTTACGTGTTCTATCCAAATATTATGTTTTATATCCAAATCTTGTTGTTTTTATCCAAACATTTTGCAAACATTTGGACACAAAAACAAAAGAGTTGGATACAAAAACATGATTTGGAAACAAAAACATAAGATTTGGGAGACACAGTTTACACTTTGCATGACAGTTGTTAAAAATTTGCACTTACCGTATTTCCTCGAAATACCCCCCCCCCCTCTCGAGACCACTATGAAACAATCACCCCCCCCCCTCGAATACCCCCCCCCCAGATTGAGTGTAAAGAGAACGTATTTACATGACAAATACTGCAGTTTGTGTTCTGCGTAGTGCAGAACACACGTTAAAAACAATGTCGTAATCACGTTAG